>CM062239.1:4839330-5078873 GCA_031216185.1 Syzygium aqueum
CTAATTATCCATTTATCTGTAGGTGAAAAGCTATACCGAAATTGAGTTTAGTACCCAATGCTGCCTATAAATTCTTTCAAAGTTAAACATGAATCTGGATCCCTATCAGAATCAACACTTATTAAAATTCTATGAAGCTTCACTGATATATCACTTTGCCATATCTTTTAGTGAAAGGCCAAATTGATATGAGAAAAAATTCATGGACTTGGTCAATCGATCAACAATCACTCATGTAGCATTCAAGTCCAATTTGCTCATATCCTCAACAATAGACTTCCAAGTAGCAAGTAAAGTTGTCACTTCCAGAAGACTTACAAGGCATTTGCTACTAAACTTGCCTTGCTTTTATTAATGGACAAACAAATCATACTCTTTCAGAAGCTCCAACCATCTCCTCTGCCTCATGTCCAGTTCTGCTTAAGTAAAAATATACCGTAAGCTCTTGTGATCCATAAAGACTTTGCATTTTTCGTCATGCTAGTTATGTTGCCTGTGATCCAACTGTCTACAAGCATAAGCTCACCTTTACCATTTGCATCATCAAAATTCTGAAATTCCTTTTTCCGTCCACTACTACCAAACATTTTCTATTGTCACATCTATTGCTTAATCTTCCTATTTCGCATTACTATCCTCAAATCAATCCACTGAAAATTATTACTTACAATTTATCATGCCTAAAAATCACACTACTGAAGTAGTCTAGCATCCAAACACCTCTTATTCTTTTCTTTTATCAATTCCTACATAGTCTCTAATTAATATCTCCAAAGTATCATCAATTAACAAAATACCGTTACGACAATTTTCTCCAGTACCATAAAGTTCATTATCATTCGCCATCACCTGAAATATAATCTGCAAAATATCCAAATAATCAAACATATCACAACCTGAATTTTCACACATTGTTGATTCTCCTTTCAACATTTCATTCACTTCTATTATGTACATAATCCAAGAATATCACATTATCCACTTGAAGATTCGTGCAGATCAATTCTTACTTATTGCACAAAAACTTTTGAATACTTTTCCTGTTCTTACTAACTCCTTGAGAAGAGATTATAGTAACACCCTCCACGTCAACCTTTCTCCATGGCCTTAGCAATCAATTCACCAATTTCCCTCTCACCATTAGTCGATATTGTTCCAACCCATGCAATCTCCTCTTATGTCTGTGCTCTGCTTTCTAAATTTGTAACCATTACACCAACTACTAATGAGGCCATATCTCAAGTCTATTGCATTCATCCAGCTACAATTGACTTGCATCACTCAGTGAATATTGCTCATATGAGGATCATTGGTTGCATTTGCAATCTATTTTACAATGCTAGGACCTGTCCTTGAACTCTAACACCCCTGTCATAGTAACACTGTCCTTTGTTACCTTGAGAGCATCAAAGCTTTGCTCAGTCACCACATTATGACTCCTCAAGCCCAAAGTGGCCTTCATAATAGATTCAAGGTATTCTACACCATTAAACATCACAGAACACACCTCGATCCCAAATTTAAAATCTTTGATAGTATAATTCCTTATCCAACTGGTTCTGCTTCTTGCGAGTTAGGATTTAGATCATAATAGTCCTCTTTATCTCCTCGTCAAAATCGCTCCTCAAAAATCTTAGGATACATTCTCGGTATCAAAGGCAACAATTCGCTTGCTTTTATTATCCCTTACAAGGCAAAGCATGCTTCTAGTGCTTTCTCTGCATTGTTCTCTTGCCAAATTCCAACAATGGCATTCACAATCAAGATAAAGAAAATCACAAGGGGTTCTACAACTGCAGTTATTTGTATCTCTCCACCTTCCTCACCATCCAACCAAGCCAAAACAAAAGACACAACGGTAGCAACTAGTAAACTCCCAACTAAGGTTTCACTGAATTGATCTAAAATCATTATAAAAATTGACACACCCCCGTGCTTCTCCAACTCATTAAGCCCGTAAATTTGTTGCCCTTTTCTATTTCTTAATTCAAACATTGAAGCACTCACCTCTTGTTACCATTTTACCGAAAACCACAACTGAAATTGACGGTCTCCACTAGGTCCACAAAAATTCTTTAGAGTGAAATCATAACCTGCTATTCAAAAGTTCACGAGCTAATCGCACCTATTTATCATAAGTAAATCCCAGTCTCACCTATTAATTCAAGCTTATAACTTTTAAGATCAATTCTTATCATACCAAATATCACCACGTATCAAAACTTCCAATATAAATTCCTTTTTTTTTTCTAACCAAGAAAAATAATCTACCTCAACCAGTCATGATGTAATTCTCAAAATCTCAACTTACTATCTAGAGATCACAACTTATCATAACATTGATCATGACTTATCACTTCTATAACATTAGTAGAGCAATTCCATTGGCCAACTGCTTCAAATCCTTAAGTGCTATTTGTCTTCCTGCCCGCTCTTCTGGTTCATCAATATATCTTTAGTGAACACCATAATAAATCTATTTATACACTCTTTTAATACTTTGTTCATAAAAAAACACGAAGGTAGAGGTAGAGGGCACATTCATTAATCCAAGAGGCATGATAAGAAATTTCTAATACCATACCTTGTTCTGAAAACAATTCTAAGCACATCATCTCCTCTTCTTTTTCAAGTTCAGAAAGTGTCATTCAATGCGGTGTCTTAAGGAAAATGATGCATCCAAAATCCATTCAATACAAAAATCAATTTCTTTATCAGAAGACAAATCCGATAGATTATCAAGAAACACATCTGATAACAACAATACTTTCCAGCTTCACAACATTCTTTCCTGTGTCTTATATATCAACCACATAATCACATCAATATCATAATGTGAGAATAACCAATCAATAGCTTGAAATAACATCAAAATCATGTATATTCAACTCCACTAGATTTCCATGCAACTCTTTGTCAGCCATCCGAAACACACTTCTTGAATGCACGATTCACAACTAAGAAATCACTATTTTACCAAGTGAAGTATATTTCTCTGAATCAGGATCAATAACTGTTTGGGCTCAAAATAAATCATACATTCCGGTACTTAACAAAAGATTGACGCGCTCTACACACTACCTCACAACGTCCTATAAAATCTACCCAATAAAAGATCATAACCTAAGCTTTGATACCACAAGATGTTACACCTCGAAACCTATCAGGATAGGGGATGACACGGCCGTCCTTCCATCTGAAGGACACAACCTCAAACCACCCAAAACTCCCCAATATAATGCTCTCGCTCTATTGGCTATTAACCAGAGAACCTGAAAAGATTGGGGAAGGAAAGAAGTGAGCAACCACAGCTCAGTAAGCAGTGCGTATCTCTTCTAAGTAGATCGAGCAATCATTGTGCAAGTATACATAAAGCCATACTAGAAATCTCAGAAGTTAAACTCAAGATATAAAATACATATCGAGTCACTTAAGAGTTGTTTCATTTCAACAAGACTTTATACAATTCAGAAATTACTCATTTTAAATCATCATAAACATCAATGGTCAAGTCCATTGATCAATCTTATTAAAAACCACGTCAATGGTCAATTCCATTGACTAATCTCAAATCACACATCAATGGTCTATTCCATTAATGAATCTCATCAAAAGCACATGCCGATGGTCCATTTCATTGGCCAATCTCATATCACATCACATCGGTGATCCATTCCATTGACCAATTTATTGCTCAATATCTAACCATGGTCACGACATAAAATCTTGTGACAAGGCTATCAAGATTCCCCCATTGGCAAGGTCTCCACCTACAAAGCCGATGAGTCGGTCTAGAAGGATATCCTAAACCCGGTATGCATACCCCCAAAACCCCTCAATGGGTTTACAGTCATATTGAACATCAAACAATTATCATCCAATATCAGAAATCCAATTCAGAATACATTTCACAATCCAAACAAGTAACTTTCTCGCAACATGGCTCATCCACCAGAAATACATTTTGCAGAGCATTTCTTGAATCATTTCCGAATTCATTTTATAAACCAGTTCGTAACGCAATACACATATATATCCTTTCACAATACATTTCTAAAAACAATTCTCAATTCATTTTCAAATACTAAAAAGTAGTAAATGCTCGATCCCAATTTATGCAACAAAATGCTCTTTTAAACATATATATTTATATCGAATCATAATTCCTTCAAGATATGATTTTTATAAAATCAAAGAAGAGATAGTACCACTCACCTAAAATCCCCAAAATCAAATAACGACGCTCACTTGAACCGAAGATCTTATAATCCTAACAATTAAACGAGAATCGACGTCAAAATCAAGTAAAATACCACGATAACTACGAAATGGCTAAACGATGCTTAAACGCTAACAAGACAACTCAAAGGCGCCCACAAATCGCTACTCCAAAGCAATTATCCAAACCGTTCGTAACGCGGAGTTTGAATGCGAAACTTGATTGCATCATAAATTCCTCCATCGAACTCCGTTTCAAGCGAGCTTATAGTCAACAGAAAGCCCATTTAGAGCACCACAAAAACCCCAACTTGGCCATCCCAAAATCGAGCCAAAAACCGACGAAAATCAGCCTAAAAGCCGCTGGTCGCACTGTTCATCTTGTGCGGCCAACTTCAAAAATTCATATTGGGCAAACCGTAGATCCAAATCAAGATCTGTAAAATCCCACGGCATCACAACACCACAAACTATCAATTCTATAAAAATACGTAGCTCTACGACTCAAAAATTGGATTTCGTTTCTCAAATAACACATAATTCCAAAATTGAGCCCTAACTTGGAAAAATATTCCGATTGAACGAATGAGGAGCGCGAATACTTACCGGACGTTGCTAATTGAAGTCGAATCGGCTTGGCAAAACTCCCTCAGCACAAAACCCTATTCTCTTTTCTCTTTTTCTTCTTCCTCTTTCCTTTCCTCTCTTTTCTTCTCTTTTCCTCTCCTTTCTTTTCCTTTTCTGTTTTCTCCTCCCCGAAAGCTCTCGGTCCTCTTTTATTTCAGCCAAGTCCACTGTAGCTTCTATTGACCTGTTGACTTTTGACCTTTTTTTTTTTATTGGGTCAAAGCCCATGTATTACAGCAGGAGAGAACACTTGTTTTTAGTCGATGCACTCTCACTGCATGTATCCCTTTGCCATCAAATGCGCTATGAATTGTGCTCGACTTTGGAAATGCCTTCATTTCATTTGAAAATTCACTTGCACCCAATAATTTTCTTGCTCTTCAGTACCTTGACCAACTTATATGTCTGGTTAACTTGGAGAGATTCAATCTCTTTGCTCATAGTAGCCAATAATTATGATAGCTTAGTACTAGCCATCTTTTTGAAGTACTACCATGGCTCATATGTCTCAATTTCGCCACCTACAATCAAGGCATATGCGATCTTATTGTAACCATAATGTATATCTGATTCCGTCTTCTCATGGCTATACTCTATTGCGGCTATGCAGGTTATCATCACCCATTTCCTCGTCGATTCCGGTCTCCTCTACAGTATATTCCTCTGTTACCTTCAAAGTCATGGGAGCCTCTACCTGAAGCTCCTCTTCCTATATCTCTCTATTCCTCGGTTGAAGAATAGCAGTCTTGTCGAATATAACATATTTCCTAACTATGAAACCAAATTATCTATGATCCGATGATGGCAAAAGCACTATACTGAGCCAACACTGACACTGAGAGAAGAAAGCTATGGCGCTCGATACATTTCCCCTAGGGTGTTCTGAAGTTCCTTTGCCGAATTGTAGTACTCGCTAACCATGTCCCACAGGAGCCATTGATTGAGCTACAGAGATAGTCATTAAATTGTGAGCACCGCATAAAAACATTTGTTCTAGAGTAGCTGTCAATATGAATAAGCACCAACATGCCCCTTTTTCTAATTTATTCCTACCAAAGAATTGTAAACAGTTGATTTTGGCACATATACGGTTGATTTTCTCACCTACTATAGATCCCATACTACCCTCATAAGCTGAAAATCCAGAATTCCAATGAAAATAGAACAAATGCCCATTTGTGTTGTGTATGATCTTCTTTTTTTTTCCTTAAAAAACTCATTGTTGCCAAGCGTGAGAGAATGCTGGGCGTTTGGTAATTTGCCCACTGACCAGGATAAAAGATCCCACAATCGGTGACCTTTCTGTTATACTCTCAATCATGTGATTCCACAGTTGGTTTATTATTCCCACATTCGGTTAATTTCATCAACGTTTATTCTCCACATTAAATTGCGTGATAATTATCCATTATATGGCGACTGCCCAAAAGGCACGACTTCTTGACGGAAAAAAGTCGTATGAATGGGTGTGAATGGATATAAAGGGATCTTCTAAGCCAAACCTTCTCATAATAAGAAAACAAACCATCATGTTCAAGAGGGCAATTGGCTAGAGATATCCTTTTTCAATGCTTGATGACACTCAACGATTCAAGTTTTCATTCGAACTTCATCAATGACTGGAGGTTAGTAAAGAATTTTCAAGTTTCCGCATTAGGTCCTGATGATGCATGAATTTTGTTTGTCCATGTATAATCGGGTCATCAGTCCTTTAGAATTTTTCTAACACTTTCAACCCGTCTATATAACCCAGAAATAGTCACTTCTTCGCCAGTGGCTCAAACTTAGCGTAATTTGCATGAGAAAGCGCAAGACATTCGACCCCTTGAAGAACGGGATAATCAGCAAGTTTTCCCATCATACTTCTTACAACATTCATTCACTCATTAGCAGTTGATAGAGATCGGTTTATCAGGTTAGAATCCATGTTCACTGCCTTTGCCTGGAATTCTTTGCCCAAAACGGCACGCCAGAGCACACACGGAGGTCTCTCAAGAAGAATTATGTTATACTATTCCGCCACTCCTTCTGTTATAGTGTCTATGGCAGAGTGTAGGGCGTCACTATTCCTTCACTATGGCAAAACTCTATAAACTTGTTACACTTGTGGGCGTGATCCTTTCCTCTGCCGTGACCCGTTTTGTGGCCAATTCCTTCCCGTAGCCTTTTACTCGGTCATGTAAGGGCTTGTTTGGTAATGTTTCTATTTCTTTGTTTTCTATTTTTTTGTTTCCTGAAATAGAAAAATAACATAAATCCGTTTGGTAACGTTAGTTAATTTTTTTGTTTCCCGGAATAGAAAATGGCCAGGGAATTGATTTGAAATAGAAACAAGAAGTAAAAAAAATCTATTCTTGCTTCTAGAACAAAAACGAGAAACGATTTGTCTCACAAACCATAATATCTCTATTCTCACTTGCTCGCCTCTCTGGCTCGTGCACGAAAACCTCCATCTCAGCTCATGACCACCAAAGCGTTGCCTATGTTCGGTCAGCTCTCTCTGGTGCCGTCGCCTCTGTTTGGTTGGCTCTCTCCGGTGCCGTCGCCTCTGTCTAGTTGGCTCTTTGCGGTGGTGTTGCCTTTGTCGCCTCTCGTCCAGTCCAGATCTACACGCAACTCACCTCCAGCGATCGCCTCTATTCGGTCGCCCTGCCCAACCACGTCATGACTCTCCGATCACACCGCCTCTGTCCGGTTGTCCTGTCTTCGCTCGATTGTCGATTGCTCCAATCGTGCTCACCTCTCTCTCGGTTGCTTCTCTCGGTCGCCCTGAATCCAAGTTTTTTGCTTTGATTCCTTCTGGTTGTACATTATCTAGTTGTGATTCTCACTTCTTGAAGTTGAATGGTTACGTTCTACATATGGATTTGCTTCATTGTGATGGAAATGCAAGACTTTGCATCACGGTTCAATGGAGAGATTAGGTAAACAAGCTTAACAAACTCAGTGCAAAGAAGTGCTGATTCTTAGTTAATAGTATAGCTCAAGCTCTACATAGACAGAATAGACATTTGCCGAGATGTTTAGAAGCCTGCTTTCCATATTGATTCCGTTTACATATGATTAAAGGATCCAGGTAGTGGAGAATCTATTTTAGTCTATACATTTTTGCCATGAGGCCTTTTGCAACTTCGTTAACTTGAACTACCCACTGCATATTAGACCCTTTTGAGATCCACTTGTGCTCTCGACCTGTTCATCATGACGAAGGGAACTTGTGTAAAAACAAACTATATATATTTTTAGGTCTTCTCTTTCTGGTTGGTTTCCACTTACTTTGCATGGTACATATTCACTTCTTGGTTGCAGCTGAGCTCACACACACTCCCACGACTCACACAGATGTGCTGCTGATTATTTCTCTATCCATGCAATGTATTCATGAATATGTCTGTACTTGGTATGGCACTATTTGAACATCTTTACTTTAAAAAACAACACAAAAAGTGGTTTTCCATTTATATGATTATCACGAACTCAAATGAAGCTCAACCAGTGAAGGTTAAATGACATCCCAGAAGGAGGCATTCACTGCAAAGTGGACCGAGTTTTTAACTAACTTGTATGTTGGTTTGTTGGTAGAAGAGATCAAAAAGGAAAATCACACCTCTTCTACTTACAACAAAGAAGATAATTGTATGAAAAAATTGGGAATAGAAATTTTTGTATTCTAGAAATAGAAATTTTGTGCAGTTACTCAATGCATTTCTATTTTTTTTCTGTTTAGGAACAGAAATTTTACGCAATTATTAAATGCATTTTTATTCTTTTTTATTCTGGGAACAGGAAATTTTGTGCAGTTACAAAATGCATTTTTTTTGTTTAGAAATTGTTCTAGGAAATAAAAATAGAAAAAATTATTTTTAATTAGAAATTATTTTTGGGAACAGGAACATTACAAAAAACAGAAGCTAAGTGGTTGGCCTTCTAATAGTATCCGGGATATCCTCTAGTCAAGGTGTTGACCCAACCGGGTCACTCGGTTGGAAACCCCTCCTTTTCCACCCACTCGAGGCATAAGTTGTAGCGAGAGTTCCCCGTTCAATTACTACCTGCACCTTCTACCACTCGGCCGTGACTAGGCTTCTCATATTGGGGGAGGTTATCAAGTTTATCCCCCAATCCAGTTGGCTCCAGCATCGGTTGCCCAAAGTGTTGTGGTGGGGCATAGGTCATGTCATAGTCGAACTTCCTAGATGATTGGCCAACACTCCAACGGCGAGATGGATTGGACGAGTGAAACACTCACCAGGGTTCTTGCATAAAATTTTGCTTCAACATTATTTGAACTGGCTGAAAATTAGAGTCGATTAGCTTTAATCACTTCAATTTTATCATCATTCAGGTAAAAACATTACTCGATTAAAGAAGAGGGAACACATCAATTTTCATGCAACCAATCTTTGCCTAGTAAAGCAATGAGCGATGCATTTATGCGGACCACGAAGAAAAAGGTCATGATATAATCATTAGTTGCCTCGAAGACCAGACCAATCAACATGTTACTTTGACCAGTAACATTTTTTTTTGGTAAGGAAAAAAAAATGTTACTGGTCAAAGTAACATGTTGATACCGTAATATTTGAAAAAAAAAGTCAAAAAGTTAAAAAGTCAACATTTGCTACAGTGGACTTCAATTATAAAAGAGGACCGAGGGTTTTCGGGGAGAAAAGAAAAGAGGAGAGAAAAAAAAAAGAGAAGAAGAAGAAGAAGAAGAAGAAAGGGAGGATTTTATGCTGTGTGAACCTCACCTAGCCGATCTGACTTCGTATCGCAGCGCCCGATAAGAACTCATGTCACTTGTTTGTTCCATCATAGAAGTTTTCCGATTTAGGGCTTGAAATTCAGAATTTTGGGAAATTCGAGCGGTGAAGTTCGATTTTTGAGTTGTAGAGCTGAATATTTTTATAGAATTGATAGTTTGTGGTGTTGTGGAGCCGTGAGATTTTACGGATCTTGATTTGGACTTACGGTTTGCCCAATATGAATTTTTGAAGTTGGCCGCACATGGTGAACAGTGCGCGACCAATGGGCTTTAGGCTGATTTTCGTCGCTTTTCGGCTCGATTTTGTGACGGCCAAATTGAGGCTTTTGTAATACTTGGAATGGACTTTCTTTTGACTATAAGTTTGCTAGGATTGGAGTTCGATGGAGAAAGTTATGACGCGATCAAGTTTCGTGTTCAACTTTCGAGTTGCGGACGATTTGGATAATCGCTTTGGAGAAGCGATTTGTGAAAGCGTTTGAGTCGTTTTGGCTAGCATCTAAGCTTGGTTTAGTCAAGTCGTTGGTGAAAATGGTGTCTTACTTGGTTTTGATGTCGATTCTCGTTCAATTGATAGGATTACGAGTTGGTCGGCGAGTCTAGCCATATTATTTGGTTTTAAGGCATTCCAGGTGAGTGATACTATTGCTTCTTTGAGTTTATAAACTTATGTTTTGAAAGTGATAAAAATTTGAGTATTGTACAAGTTACTAGAGCATATTTGTTGCATAAAATTTTGGATTGGGCAATTAATACCAGTTTGATATTTGAGAACGATTTGAGAAATTTGAGAATGGTTTTAGGAAAAATATTGTCAACGGACACATGTGTATTATGTTGCAAATTGGTTTATGAAACGAGTTTTAAGATGATTTGAGAAACGTTTTATGAAAAACGTTACAAAAAGTTACTCTTATCAAGTTGTGAATTATGTTTATGAAATGATATACATGTATCTCTTTGTGAAATGATTATGGAAGCGTATTGTGATTTATGAAATGGTTTTGGAACCATATTGTGATTTATAAAATGATTTGAGAAATAATAGATATGTTGTGAAAAGTTAATTGTTTGGTTTGTGAGATTGGTTTTTGGTATTGTGGATTATGAGACTTATTATGGATATGGTATTATGGATTATTGGAGGATGTGTGTTGGTGCTCAATATCGCTGTGAGCTCATTGAGGGGCTTGTGGGTATGCGCATACTAGTCTAAGATATCCTTGTGGGCCGAGCCACTGGCTTATGGTAGGTGGAAACTTTGCCAAGAGGAGGATCTTGGTCGCCTTATCACGGGGCGAGATACATGATCATGATTTGATATTGAGCAATAAATTGGTCGATGGATAGACCATCGACATGTTTTCTGTTGTGCCAGGGCAAATCCTTGAGAGCGATGGCAGTGCGGCTGCGACTAAAAAAGAATAATATTGGGTCGGCTTGAGGGATGGCAGTGCGGCTGCGCCTTTACCTCGAATGAGCCCTTTGTTAATGAGATTAATCAATGGAATATACCATTGATATGTGAATTATTCAAATTGATCAATGGATTGGACCATTGACGTGTGATTTGGCGAGATTAATCAATGGACTTGACCATTGATGATTGAATTGTGATGTTGTACCAAATGAATGTTTTCTGGTTTGTATCGAGTTTTGAGAAAGGAAAATAACTCATATTTGATATGATATGTATATGATATTGTGGCTTTAAATTATGAGTTTTCGATATTTTTATATATGCATAGTGGTTGCTCGATCTGCTTAGAAGAGATACGCACTACTTACCAAGCTGTCGTTGCTCACCCCCCTCTTTTTCCCAATCTTTCAGGTTCTTTGTTTAGTAGCCATTAGAGCAAGAGTGATGTCTTGGGGACTTTTGGATGATTTGAGGCTGCGTCCTTTAGATGGAAGGACGGCCGTGTCATCCCTCTTTCTAGTAGATTTCAAGGCGTGACAAATACAGCTCGCAACATGCATAATGGCAACAGACACGTTGATTGCTGCGCTATTGTCTACGAGTATACTATTGACGGTGGCACTGTCCATTTAGGCTTTTAGATACGAGGGTTTATTTGTCATCTCATGCTTTGGTCGTTCTAAAATTGATTTAGGAAAACCAAGACTCGTTAAGACTTCGAAATTCCTACCTGGATGATTTTCTGGTCGATCAATCTTCATTCTGTGTTTGATGTCTTCTTGATCTTTAGCTTTGAAGCTCACGGGCAATGTCAGAATGTTGCAATCCATGACTTGAGAGACATCAACGACTGCCCCTTCAAGTTGCTGGGAGTCCCATCCCTCAGGACCTCCAAGTCAATCCCATCGTTGAAGCTAGAATCGAGTTCTATCAAGAGATCTTTTCCGCACCTTGCCGGCCGACCATGATCATCGATGGCCATCATTTGCCCCAAATGAGCTTGCTTGACATCCCTCTTATCCTGTTGTACTCGGACCTGATTTTGGTACTTCAGTACCTTTCTTTGGGCAGCTTCTTAGCCACTTCTGTGGCTTGCTCTGCATACCCTGATGCAGACTTTTCAGGAGGCCAAGTGAAGTTTTTGGGTTTGAGCTATTTGCAGCACTAGGTAGCCCCTTGGACTTAGCAAAAAAAACCTGAATGAGATCTTGCTCGATTTTCTTATTTACAATATCACATACTCTATTCGTGTTGCTAGGATCCCAAATGATGGACACAAACTGCTAGCACAAAGTTACCGGAGTCGAATATTCTACTAGCCAATGTCTCTAGGTCCGGTGGTGCCGAGTTACCCCCTTGTGGGCCATGCGAGCAAGGGTCTGAATATGAGGTGCCATTGTCTTTGGTTGACACAAGGCATTGGTGGCTTTTTGGGACTTAATCTGTTGCCTGCTTCTGTGAGAGCATCTTGCGAGGGGGACTCCCTCGGTAGGAGTTCGCATCACTTGGCCCTTTTGGGACTCATGATTTTAATCTTCTGAGTTGGTCCTATATGCCACGACTTCATCGACCTGAATATCAGGCCCAATCTGCGTGATGCTTTCTTTTAAGGGGATGAGGTCGTACCATTGCATGTGCTTGTTGTGCAGGAGAAACCCCCCAAAAGTCATGCACAGATTAATTGTATGAGAAGAAGTCTGATGTCATGTGCAAAGGGTTGGCAGCCCTGCATCTTCTTGGAGTGAAGATATGAGCACACCAGCCCCCAAAAGACAATCAATAGTAGATTGGCTTCGATGGTGTGCCAAGTTATTGATAGCTTGTTATTGTTCTGCCACGAAAGTGATATGTCAGCTTCTCTGTCAATACAGAATTAAAATCAAACATATTTGCTTCAAGAGGCTTATCAAAAGTATCCATCTATTATCATCATTTCTTTCTTCTTTAGAAATCTGATCTCTTTAGTTTCATTCTGATCTTGAATTATGTTCAGAAGGTTATGCAGTCATTGGTTGAGTGAGTGACAACCATGCCATTTCCCATATGTTTCATACTTCTGCTCACTATCAGATGGAATTTCAGGACTTCCCCTGAACCTGATCTTGTTGCCAACTAAAAGCCAGTAAAAAATCTAGTCAATTTTTTCAATATCAAAGGAATACTTCTTCTCGTCATTTGACAAGGAGATTTATAAGCTTGCATTTTCTTTATATTCAACGAATCGCAAATCAGGGGCTCCCTTCACAAAGTCTGCTGCATCAACCTCGAATGTGCAAGACTCCACACAATAAGTATTTTGGAAAGTGTTCTCTGTTGTAACTACTTACCTAAGGATGTTCTCATATTTGGTAACTCTCTGGGACAGTTCAAAGAGATCTCTAAAAATTTATTCAAATTTCTTTCTTAGATCTGATATTAAGCCCTTCTTGTGCTAGGGAGAGGAATTTTTCCTCTCGAAGATTAGTCTTACATCTAATTATCGCTTTTTTAAACCTCATTAAGTATTGTTTAATGGACTCTCTAGGTTTGTTGGCGTATCTTGACTAGATCAACCATGGATACTCCAAGATCAGTTTGAGAGAAATGTCTATGGAGTTGGACTTGCATATCCCACCAATCTCTAATAGAATTCGCAAGGAAATTGAGGTACCAATTGAAAGTTGATGTTAACAATGAACTAGGAAAGAGTCTTATCTAAAGAAAGTCATCATTAGAAACTTCTATATAGCATTCTCTAGTCTGTCGAGCACGGTATTCCAGCAGGAAATTATTCTCCTGAGAAGTTGGATCAGTTCTAATGGGACTTCATCCATTTATAGGCCGTTGTTCCCATCGGTCTTAATTTATTTCCCCCAGGTGCACTATTGACAGCTTTCTTACATTCATCTAGTTTTCAAAGTCACCGGTGAGTCTCCTGACATCGGTTCTAAGATTGTTATGGACGTTTCTCTGACTTACAAAGCTTGGCTTTATGGTTTAAACCACTCAAGCAACTACTTTATTAGTCACAGGATCAGTCGTCTCTTTGACAACTTGATGAACAATCGTTATTACCCTCTCAGTTTGGTGATCAACATGGTTAATGATCGGACTTTTTGTTTCCTTTACCACATTGCCTGAGGGCAGTTTCATCCGGGCAGTGTGTTCAACTTGCTTAGCATTCACTCCTGACACTAGCATTCAAGGGCTCAAATTATTTGTCCATTTCTTTTCAGGCTTCATCTTGAATTTCAAAGATGACCTGAGTAAATTGATGAGAGGGATCTTCTTGCACACTTTTAGTGGCAGACTGAGATGGTAGCCTTTCATCCACTAGAATATCGTTTGCCCCAGAGGCTTTTGCTTGGTTGGAATTCAACTCCTGGTAATTGGAGTCGTTGGCATAAGTCAGAAAGCCCAGACATGCTTCTAGTAATTCAGTGAGTCATTCTATTGTCCCACTTATGATCGGACTAGGCATAACACTCTCTTCAAAGAAGATGTCACAGACTAAAACCGGTCTGCTTCAGCGTAGAAAGGCCTACACGCTATGAGCAACCCTTTGGGTGAAGGGAACCATCGCAAGAGGCCCCAAGAGAGGCCAATGTGAACCATGGAAGGAGAGATAGAGAAATTCGTGAAGAACTCCATTAAAACGAACAAAGAGTTGCTAATCGTCTACATCACAACCATCTAGCTAGGATGATAGAGCATCTGTATCGACCTATACTTCGAAGGAATAATATGCGTGTGCACTTGGTCTTCTTCCATATGACTACTTCTCGATAAATGTCTTCAATTGCTTGAAACGACCAGAGACCTTTCGTTTATGCTCGAGGAAATACAACCAAAGCCTCCCTCAGTAAGACATCAATAAAACCAAGCATACATTGGGCACTTTCCTTTGAAGGAAAGGACCACAGACATCTGAGTCGATGTAGTCAACAATTTGCCTTGTCCTATGCACAGCTGAACTGAATTTAAGTTGGTTTGCTTGGGAAAATGCAATGCTCATACAAATCCAACTTACCTGTCTTTTGCCCTTCCGCAAAACCCTCTCACTAAGCATAATCATTCCTACCTCCCTCAAGTGCCCCAGTCGCAGATGCCATAGCCGAATTATGTTTATATCCGACTCTCCCAACGAAACAGTAGGAGTCCCAGTGATGATCTCACCTAGTAGACGATACCAAGAGCTCACCTTCTCGACCTTCATCACTATCAGAACACCTCAAGAAGTTCAGCACTTCACCTTTGCCGGTGTACTTACATCCATTATCACCAAGTATGCCCAAAGAAATAAGGTTCTTGAACTTTGTTTTGTGTCAAGCATTTATTAAATTGCATACCGCCCCATTGTGCGAAAAACCTTGATTCTCATAGTTCCCGTTCCCACGACTCAGTAAGCTGCATTATTCCCTATGAGAATTCTGTCACCGTGTACAAACTGGTAAGTGGTGGACCAACTCTTATGAGGCCATGTGCTATGAACCCCACGAATCAAGTACCTATTTGTAACCAGACTTCCCTGTGGACTCACCCAGCATGATGTACTTATCACTCTCTCCTCAGCAACATTGGCCACACTAGAGTTACTGGCATCATGCCTCACACCCTTGTTCCTCAGATTTGGCACACTTTCTTTGGAAGTGCCCCTACTCGTGAGACTCAATGCACCTACGACCCCTACTATTTCCAAGGCACAATTACTTCCGTTGCTCAAACCTCTTTGCTCTCGTCTACCTCGAATAATAGAAACTTCCGCTATACCCTACGTCAAACTATCATCTCTATACCCTGCGTCATGTTATCGTCTTGTAACTTTTTTTACCATTCCTTCGAGAATAAGGCCATCGTAGCCTTCTCCAAGATGCTTGTGTTGTGCTGTCTCATTCGAGAATAACATAGGTCCAATAGAGAAGCCAGCAACATTATGGCCTGACTTTTGTCTTATAGGCTATCCTCAACATTCTTTGGATCCATAATAAGTTTGTTCAATTCATCTAGGGGAATTCTCATCGACGTACCCTCAGACGTCCATAACTAATGCATTCTTCTCAAGAGGTACAAGCAATAGTTCACTCCATTCGTCACATAGAGGCTTTCCAGCTTAGCCCAAACCTCAACAGCACCAGCCTCTTTAGCCACCTCCAACATGACCTCATCAGACAGATTTAACAGCAATACATTATAGTTGCAGGTGACTTTTCTTTACTCTAGAATATTTTAGCCAAACCTTGTGTCACCAGCAAATCACGCATCTTCATGCAACACATACTAAAACCATTCATTCAGTTAAATTTGTCAACCTCAACTTTCGTGGGAGCCATCACAATCTCAGTAGTAGAAGCAATCAGACAAGCAATCCACAAAAGCCCCAAATTGCTCTAAAATAAACCCTTGACTTTGATACCAATTCGTTACTATCAATACCGGACCGTGCTATAGACCATGAATCATAATTGAAATGATACCGAAGTAGCAACAAATAGAGAAATGACACCTCAAGATTGTGTCCAAACGACAGAGAAAAGACGCTCAAGATTTTGTCCAAACGATACATATCCATGGGAGAGGAGCTGCGAAAAGTTCCATTATAATCTAGAAATTGCATGCATCAACCCCTCACTCTTTCAAGTGTTTCTCATCCTTAGATTGAATCAAGCAATCTTAAAAGTGTTTTCTCATAGCTATTTCACTAAGAAATATCACCAAATAGTACTCATCTTGGATGCCCGAAAGCTTTAATTTCATGCATTAAAACATTGGCTACGTTTGTTTTACGGAAAATGAATGATTCGGAGAACATTTTCTTAAAAATGATAGTTTGTAATGGAAAATATTTTCATTATCGATAATAATTTATGTCTAAATATTTCATGAACGATGCAAATATTTTCATTTATTCATTTTTATAAGTGTTACAAGTAATATTTTTAGGACAATATTTTCCAAATCATTCATTTTCCATGAAATAAATGGATCATGAAAATAAACATTATTTTCTAGGGGATTCGGTTTACTTATTGAAACCTTGAAAATAAACATTCCTTTTATAGGCAATGTGTCCAAATGACCATTGAAATTGGCAATAACTTGAGACATTAAAGCAACATATTCTAACTTTTCTAGTGGAAAAATTTCTTAAGCGTATTCCTTTGTCTTGCACTACCAGTATTATTTGGAGGAGGATCTAGTAAATTTTTTATGTAAACATTAGAGTAAATATACGATAAATGAAGTTTTGCAATTAGAGCTGTTGGCATCTCAAATTTTGCCCCCATTTTCAAGGAAACACTAAGTTTGCATGTTTTGAGAGACTGTCTAGTTATTCAGAACATATGGGTTGAACTCATTGCACAGCTTTGTCTTGAAGAGTTTTTCTCGATGAGTTTATCTCAATGGTTGAATTCAAATTTGGCTGATAAATCGAAAGTCAACCCCCACCATGATTGGAGCATTGTTTTTGGTGTGAGTATATGGCTTTTCTAGCAATGGCGAAACAAGTTGCTTCCTCAAGATAACTTTGTTTTCTCTTCCAACCCCATTTAGGTAATACAATCACACACAGAGGAAATCATAGCTTCTTCTATGGTCAAATTGTTACCACGTGGAACATTTACTTCTCCTAGTCACTTGGGACTCTCCACCTTCGGTATAAATTAAACTGAATACGGATGGAGCATCTAAAGGTAATTCTGGACTAGTAGAAGCAGGAGGCTTATTTCAAAATGAAGGGAGTGATTGGCTTGGAGGTTTTACCTCATTTCTTGGAATATGTTCATCTTCACAAGCATAATTACGAGCATAATGGTTGGGACTCACCATTGCAAAGCCACATGGTTTCGATAAAATTATCATTAAAATGGACTCTAAAGTTGTCACTGAACTTGTCTACCAAGAGCATATAGTAGATAACACTGGACCGACTCTCCTTAAAGACATAAGAAGACTCTTGGGCTCTCATTTCAAGTTCAAAATACAACATAATTTTCGGGAAGGCAATCAACTTGCTAATCTTCTTGATAATATTGTAGCCTCCTAGTGAATTATCCCATGTTTTGTTTAGTGATGAAGTTGGAATAGTAGACTTTAGAGGTTAAATTATTTAGTTTATACCTTTATCTATCAAAAAAACAAGTTTGATTTAGGATTGACCAAGGGTTTGTAAAGGCTTGATTGATGAGATACATGGCACAAAACACATTTTAAACGTACAAAATGGGTTCGATTCGTCAAACGAGTCTTTTAACACTATATTGCCACTTTAATTTGGCAGTTGGTTTTTACTCTTCAGAATTGGCCTCCTGACTTTCGTAGTGGCAAAATGTTAAAGATTTCCAAATTCTAATTACTCATCATGAAACTAGGGACTACAAGCATTCGAATGCAAGGAAAATTGGACCAATCGGATGTGGGACGAAGAAATACTCACTAGTCAAACTTCAATCAAACTTTTCAATACTAAAAAAAGGTCTCAAAACTCAAAGCCATAACTATATGTCTCAGAATCAAATCAAACATTTCAGACCTCTAAGTTATGGTAGATGATGATTTTGGAAGTATTAAGTTGCTGAAGCGACATTTGGTTTACAAACCGGAGCATTAGGGGTTAAAACATAACAAATCCTCAAAGGGCGGGGAGGCTTAGATAACCAATTGGAAGGGAGGTGGCCTAATCTATGGGCCTTCGCAATCCAGTATGCACAATCATTATCTTCACGCGGAGAGAATACAATCTTGACACCCTTTAGCTTGGCCAAAAGGCCCTTACAATCCTCAATGAGATTTGGGATGGGCCGAGAGCAGTGGTCTTCACTTGATAAGAGCATCACAATTGATAAGCTATCACTATGGACTTCTATTTGCAGATCAAAACAAACACTCCTTAGATCAGTTCTCAGCTTCACCTCTGACAAATGTTGAAGACCTTCGCGAACAGCTAGGGTTTCCACCATTAAAGCTAATTGAGCGCGGACTTGCTTTGCAAAGCCATTGACAAGCACACCATGGGCATTTCTATATACTTCAGCAACTGAGGCCTCCGAAATGTTGTTCACCTACGATCTATTGACATGAAGCTTCCACGAGCCTCGGCCCGGCGGCCTCTGCTTCGCAGGTGAAAAATAACCATCTTTTCATTCCCATTTTACATTTGGAGACCGAATGTTGAGACCTCTGTTCACCGCGAAAGCTTCATCCAAATCGACAGGGGAATTAGCATGCGCGCTTGAAAAACAAATGAGTTCCTAACTTTCCATATCAAACACAGGACGCTCACTAGTAATTCTCGAGTAGGAATTGTTGATTCCCTTGTCGGTACTTCAAATACCGATTTGTCTATTCTTGTAATATTCTGCGGAGACGTGTCAATGTTGATCCTCGGTCAGCCTAGATAATTTTTATCTATTCACACAGGAAAACAAATGTTATACCGTTTCCAGGGCTTGCTGACACAAGGGCCAGATTGGGTCAGGTAAGATCTTCCATTGATACAAATTTTCTTTCGTGGGAAGTGTATTTTGACACACACTCCACATAAAGAAGCATACCTTAGGCTAGGAGTTCAGCTATCGTATCATATACCATAATGCTCGAGGAGGTTGGTAAGAAGATGATGCTTGGTTTGTACCAAGAGTCCTTGGTTGTTTCTTGGATAGTGTTATTCCCACTTTTAATCGTAAATGACCCATCTTTGTTGCCTGTCCATATTAGCTTATCTTTGGTCGAAGTGGTACTAAGGCAGATAGCAAGAATTTCTTGTACAATGTGTTTATCAATAAGACTTTCTAGCTTCTAGATACTCCATACATTTGCTTCTTTGTCAATTAAGTCCCCCACCATTAGGGGATCCTCACGATTAGCTAGGCTACCTATCAAGCTAACTAAAAGCCACCTATCTTCCCGTATTTTAATGCTCTTTTCATCGATCTCTCACAATACTTCTCACATTATAGTCAATTTGAATCTATTTCTAATAACAAGCTCTACCATCCCCACGAGGGCCGAGAGCCCTTACTTGCCTTTCAAAAATCTCTTCTCGGAAAATAGGTTCCTTTTGAAATTGGACTCCAAAAGGCTGAATGGGGAATGTGATAATCTCCATGCCTATTTACCTAACATGGCATTGTTAAAGGAGACCAAAACCTTCCTTGTCTTTTCTGGTTTTGAGCATATCCGATCGTTTTTAGTGCACTTATGTCTTGGAAGTGTTTTGTTTCCACTAGAACGAGGCAATTCTTTATTCCACTACTTTACAAACAGAGATGGGTAATTTTAAAATAAACATGGTATATTGAGGTCAAGCTTGTACCACCATCTTGATCAGGATCTTCTTACCTACCTTTGACATTAGTTTCTCTTTCCACCCCTCAAACTTCATATTAACTCGTGCAAGAATCCAAGCAAGCATATTTTTCTTTGACCAGAGCCCCAATCCGACGGAATGCATAAATACTTCCCCGTCTTGTCAATTATTGGAACTCTTAGCTCATCCGCCTTATTTATCTTAGCTCACCAGCAATATTATAGTTGAAGTTTCAAAGGCTTATCGGTCTATATTGAGAAATATATTCCAGGATTGAAACTTTGGGAATAAGAGCCATGAGAGTTCTATTGAGGGTGGGGTCGAGTGTACTTGAGTCGAAGAAGTTGCTGACCATCTTATACACATCCTGTTGTAAAATTTCCTAGTGGTAGTGATAGAATTGCCCTTGAAGTCCATCCGGTCCAGGTGCCTTAGTTGTTCCCAATTGAAATACCGCATTTTTAACTTTCTCAAGAGTGACTGGAGCCATTAGGGATTCACTCATTTTATCTCCAACATTGCCAAGACATGCGTCGAGTACTGATTGGAAATTCCTAGGGCCCATTATTTCATAAAGAAATTGAAAACCTAGCAATGTACTGTTTCAGTTGATTTGGTTCTTTGTACCAATTTTGCTCATCAATTTTCAACAAGGAGATCTTGTTCCTTTGTCTTCTTTGAATGGTAGTAGCATAAAAAAATTTTGTATTTCTATCTCCCCATTTAAGCTAGTTAATTCGAGCTCTCATACTCCAGTACATCTCTTCTTGCCTCCACAAACGTTCAATTTGCTCAATGATGTGTGGAGAAACCTCTTTACCAGCAATATTCTCCGTACTATTGGTGATTATTGTAATGTTCCTTCAGAGAGATTCAATCGGTCTAAAGGCATTAGAGAACTTTTCTTTGCTCCATTTTGCCAATGCCACGGACACTTTCTTTGTTTTAGTAACGCGATCCTTCCCAAAATTATGCTGGTCTCCCCAAACTCTTCTGACTATCTCGCTGTATTTCGCATCCTCCAATCAAAATGCTTCAAATTTAAATTCTCTTTTGGGCTAGGATGGGGAAGTCGAGAGTAGAATTGGGCAATGATTGGATCCGATTACAGTAGCGCATTGAGTTCCACATTCGAAAACAATACTCTTCGGTCAAGATTACATAATTCTCTGTCCAACCCTTTTTTAACCAATGCCTCTCCTTCTCTATTATTGGCCTAAGTGAAAGCGCAACCCTTGCTTTCAACATCCATAAGTGAATATTCAAGCAAGAGTTCCTAGAAGGCAACAAGTCTATAGTAGTTTGCTCCCCTTTTCCCTACCTTTTCCCAGTTATATAAAGGGAAAAGGCCATAAAAAACCCCAAACTTTACCCCTTGTGATACATTTACCCCGAACTTTTTTTTGTGATACCAAAAACCTCAAACTTTGCTTTTTGTGACACATTTACCCCAATGTATTTAGTCCATGGGCATTTTCGTCTTTTTTGTTTTTTTTTCCTTTCCGGTGAGGGGGCCCATCGCCGGCGTCGGGCGAATGCTGCCCTCGCCGGATCCTGCGAGGGGGTCCCTCGCTTGTGTCAGGCGAGGACGTCCCTCTCCGGATCCAACGAGGGGGGCCGACGTCAGGTGAGGTTCGGCCTTGCCTCGGCAAGCGAGGGCGGCCCTCGCCCGACTCAGGCGAGGTCAACCCTCGCCGGCGTCGGGCGAGGGTCGACCTTGCCTGAGTCGGGCGAGGGCCGCCCTCGCTCGCCCAGGTGAGGGCCTCGCTCGCCCAGGCGAGGGCCGCCCTCGCCCAACGCCGGTGAGGGTCGCCCTTGCCCAACGCAGGCGAGGGCCGCCCTCGCCAGATCGGGGGAGGGCCGCCCTCGCTCAACACCGGCTAGGGCAGCCCTCGCCCGAAGCTGGCGAGGGCCCCCCTTACCGGAAAGGAAAAAAACAAAGAAAAAGATAAAAGACGAAAATGCCCATTGACTAAATACATTGGGGGTAAATGTATCACAAAAAGCAAAGTTTGGTGTTTTTGATGTCACAAAAAAAGTTCGGGGTAAATGTGTCACAAGGGGCAAAGTTTGGGGTTTTTTGTGGTTTTTTCTCTTATATAAAACATCATTAAAGTCTCCAACAACAATCCAAGGAAGGTAATTAAAAGAGTAATGTACCGCAAATAGGCAAAAGGACATTATTGGTGTCATAACTTGTGTACGGCGATCACTTTGGTGCTATAATTTTTTTTTGCATCACTTTAGTGCTAAAATCGGAAAAAAATAGATCACTTTAGTGACTGCGGCCAAAATTCCGACCAAAAAGCTGGCTTGACATTTATATTTTTACAAAAATAATCTGATTTGTACATGTGAAAATTATGTGGCATTTTTTCACATTTTTTATTTATTTTTTCTTTTTTATGTTTTTTTTTTCTTTCTTCTCCGGCGAGGGCGCCCCTCGCCTAGGCTAGTGAGGGCCACCCTCTCCGGCGTGGGGCGAGAGCGACCCTTGCTTGGGCCGGCGAGGGTCGCCCTCACCAAATCCGGCGATGGCGCCCCTCGCCTGGGCCGGTGAGGGCCACCCTCTCCAACGTCGGGCTAGGGCGACCCTTGTCGGCCCAGGCGAGGGCCGCCCTCTCCGATGTCGAGCGAGGGCGACCCTCGCCGGCCCAGGCGAGGGCCACCCTCGCCCGACACCGGCGAGGATGGCCCTCGCCAGATCCGGCGAGGGCAGTCTCGCCCGACACTAGCGAGGGTTGCCCTAGCCGGAGAAAAAAGAAAAAAAATAGAAAAAAGTTAAATTTTATGTGGTATTTTCCTTTTTTTAATTATTTTAATATAATTTAAATTTTATTTTTCTAAAAAAGTACACGTCAGAGGACTAAACGGCATCGTTTTTTATTTTTAATGCTAACTGGACCTCTCCGGCGAGCCATGGACCTTTCCAACGAGCCATGTTAGCACCACGTAGGATTTCCGGCAAGCCATGTCAGCATTAACACTAAAGTGATTATTTTTCAAAAAATTTAGCACCAAAGTAGTCCGAAAAAAAGTTATGGCACCAAACTTATCGCCGTACACAAGTTATGGCACCAATAGTGCCCTTTTGCCCCGCAAATACATCCAAAGAGAGTCTCTTGTGGAAGTTAGTCGGAGTATGCACAAAAGTAATTCTCATTTTCTAAATACTATCTAAATCTTTGCAAATCACATCAAACAAGATCCTCCTTGCTATCCTCAACCTTCACCAATACCGCCTCATTCCACATAACCGCTAATCCCCCTACAATACCAATTGAGTTAACTAAAACCATATTCTGAAATTGAAGTCATCTTCTAACTCTTTCCAATGCTGGTTCTTTATTTCTTCATTTCCATAAAAAACACTAAGCTTCTTGAGCCACTAGGGCTCAGAGATGCTAGAATGTTAAGGGAATGCTCAAGCCCCGATAATTTCAGCTCAAGATCTTCATATATACCCTAGTGACTTATTAAGGATAGCCACCAAAGCCCATTCTTTCGCATTTTTAACATTCTAAACTGGTGTCTCTTGTAAATGCTTCTCATCAAAAGACTGAGACGGTGTATCTTGTTGCCCATGAGGATTTAAGCATTTCAGCTTCTTAGTCATTATGTTGCCTATTTAGAAAGTAATTACAAAACATCTTTCTAGGCCATCATAATGTTGCAATGAAATCTCCGGTCTTGGAATACGTTGTTATGCTGTCAAAATTGGTTACAAATTGTACATGTTTCTAGGTAGTCGTCATGACTATTTTGAATTAAGTTGTGATTTTGGCTTGGTCAAAAGAAAAAATGCATCTCTAAATAAATGTTACCATGTTTAAGTAAAGCCGTAAATTGAATGAAAACGACTCATTATGCAGATACTTCATTTTCATGTTTCAGATATTATTGTCTAGTCACATCACATATAATTATTGTCATTTTTTAAAAAAAATATATTTGTCATGTGATTATTTCCATATTATTTTATCATCACATTTCCATGTCATGTCATTTGTGATTGTTGTCATGTTATTTCGTCATTAGATTACCATGTCTAGTTGTATGTGATCATTATCATGTTATTTCATCATTATGATTGCCATGTCACGTCACATGTGATTATTGTCGTTGCACGTGATTGTTGTTGTGTTATTTCATCATCTGATTTGCCATGTCACAAGGCATGTGACATTTTAATGTTATTTCATCATTTAATTGTCATTTCACGTTGCGTATGATTGTTGTCACCATTTCGTCATCAAGTATTTTCAAATGTGACATTGCTAGTAATTGTTGTCATTATTATGTTTTCCATGTTAGGTATTGTCATGTTATGTCACTTGTGATCATCATCATTTCATCGTCATATCTATCATGTCATGTTTATCATGTCATGTTGCTTGCGGTTATTATTATGGATTTTGTCATTGGGTTTGCCATGCTATGTCGAATTTAAAAATTGCCGTCTCATTATTTCCAAATTTAGGAATTTGTCATGTCATTTTGTCGGAATTTTGACTTTGCCATGTTGTTGCCATTTCTTGTCATTTTCTCATTATGTATGAATTTCAAATTTGTTATGCCATTACCATGTCATATCATTTTCTCGTTATGTCTGAATTTCGAATTTGCATGGCGTTGATGTGTCTTGTCATTTTCTCATTATGTTTGAATTACGAATTTGTCAAATCCATGTCATGTCATTTTCTCTATATGTTTAAATTTTAAATTTTCCATGTTGTTTCCATGTTATGTTTGTTATTATATTTAAATTTCAAAGTTACCCTATCATGTCATTTTCCCATTACGTTTGGATTTGGAATTTGCTATGTTTTTGCCATGCCATTTTTCATTTTCTTGTCATATTTGAATTTTCCATGTTGTCATTTTCTATATATTTGAATTTCAAATTTACTATGCCGTTGCCATGTCATGTCATTTTCTCAAGATATCTTAATTTCGAATTTTCCATTCCATGCCATGTCATATTCTTATTAAGTCTTTATTTTGAATTTGCCACATCGTTGCCATGTCCTGCTATTTTTTCATTATGTTTGTTAATACCTCAAATTTTGCCCCAATTTTCAAAGATTATTAAGTTTGATCTAGGATTGACAGAGAAATGACCAAAGATTAACCGGCATGATAAACGGTCCAAACCACATTTTAAACCTAAAAATGGATTGTACTCTTCAAAATGAGTCTTTTGATATCGATTTGCCACCTAAATTCGACAGTTAATTTTTGGCAGAAGGACACTATTGGTGCCATAACTTGTGTACGGCGATCACTTTGAGGCCATAACTTTTTTTCGAATCACTTTGGTGCTAAAATCGGAAAAAATAGATCACTTTAGTGACTCCGGGTAAAAAGCTGACGTGGCATTTATATTTTTTTAAAAAAATAATATAACTTGTACACGTGAAAATTATGTGGCTTTTTTTTTAATTTTTTAATTTTTTTTCTTTTTTTGTTTTTTTTCTTCTCTGGCGAGGACAACCATCGCTGGCGTCGGGCGAGACTGCCCTCACCTGAGTCGGGCGAGGGCCGCCCTCGCCAGCGTCGCCCTTGCCCAAAGCTGGCGACAGCAGTCTTGGCCGCCGCTGGAGAGGGTTGCCATCGCCGGAGAAGAAAAAAAAACAGAAAAAATTAAAATTTTATGTGGTATTTTCTTTTTTTTTATTTTTTTTAATGCTAACTGGACCTCTCTGGCGAGCCATGTCAGCACCACGTAGGATTTTCGGCAAGCCACGTCATCATTGACACTAAAGTGATTGTTTTTCAAAAAAGTTAGCACCAAAATGATCCGAAAAATTTAACCAAAAAAAAAGTGATCCGAAAAAAAGTTATGGCACCAAAGTGATTGCCGTACACAAGTTATGGCACCAATAGTGTCCTTTTGCCGTTAATTTTTACTCTTTAGGATTGGTCATTCGTTATTCCAGAGTTAGGAAAGTTGTGATTTCTCGAATTAGATAGAACATCCTAAAACTAGTTGTCGCAAGTATTCCAACATAACAAAAATTGGCCTCAATGGATGACAAGGTATTGCTGCTCAAACTTCAATCAAACCTTCTAATAACTGAAAAAGGACCTAGAGCCCAAACCATCCCTAGAGGTGGAGTCAACTGAAAATGTTTAGTCCTTTAAATTATGGTAATGATGATCTTTGAAAATGATAAGTCATCCAGATGACGCCTGATTCACAAGACCCGAACTTAGGCCATTGTGTGGATCATAATCTTAAGTCCATGATTTCGCAATTTCGCATAGCAATATTAAGCTCATGGGAAATCTCTCGACCCAAGCTTCTAGACAATATAAGAATCACGTGAAATGGAGGAGATATGGGCACAATAAGAGCGAGCCCCATTATGCCTCACGTAACTCAAGATGAGACAACCCCATCTACATATAAATTGAGCCCTTCCCCCTTCATTTTATCTCATGATAAATCTCTCCCTTGCCCTTTTGCTGATAAAATTCTTTCAAATTAAGTTATGCTTTGGCACTTGTCTTGCTTTGGCGTGTTTTTTTTTCCTATATAGGTACCAAAATTCTCCTAGTTTAAGGTAAGTCTCGACTCTCTTATTTTCTCTATGAAAATGCATGCTAGGACATAGTACTATGCGTTTGGAGTCATATAATCTAGAATATGTCATATACTACTTGTTTGAATACTCGAAGAATACATGTTCTTGGGTTATCGTAATGCTAAAATGAAAACTTGAAAGCCTAGGATATGTCAATATGTTGCCCGTTTAAATAGTCGAAAATTGCATGTTCTTAGGCCGTGGTAATATTGAAATAAGATCTCAAGTCATATGACACATTGTTGTGTTGCCAAAATATCACTAGTGGGCCGTCATAATGACTATTTAGATTTGAAAATAGGTGGTTACAATGTTGGCCATGATGGATATGTTGGGAAAACATCCCTATGAAATCTTAATTATTCCAAAACTATCTTTAGTACTATTGTTTACTATGACAAGTGCAGATGATGAATTGGGTAAATGGATTATCAATAATTTTTTTTTTTGGTAACCGAGGTGTCCGGGCTAGCTTGCGCGCACCTCGACTATTCCTCGGGGGAGACTAGCACAGCAACTCACCGCCATGGCCCCCCACTTAAATCACAAGTGCTCAGCTGGGGAATTGAACTTGGGACCAGTGCGCCTAATCACACAATCCCAAGTAGGCCCTAACCAACTGAGCAACCCATGGGTGGGTGATTATCAATAATTTTTTGTATCCATAAAGATGAGAAACTAGGCTTTGACATGTAAGTGAATAAGTACCGATGTGAGCGGTAAAAGACCAATCGAGTTAGTGTTCTTGGAAGTCTTGGGGTACCTGATAAAGATGGAAAGATCATCGATCCTAACATCACGTGTCATTTGGTTGGTATCATCACCGAAGATTGTCAACTAGATCACTACAATCTGCACAAGTGATTGTGTGCATTGGACTGTGATGGTGATGCATTGGCTCTCATGATGGTGAGATATATGCTGAAAGATGACCGTTAATGGCACAAAAAATAGCCATTACAAGACTAGACTGTGTTGCTGGAAAATTGGGAAAGAAATCAAAAAAGCAACTGATAGTTTCCTACTTCAAGATAGTGGCAGTATACTCCATTATAGGAAACCCTATGACTGTCAAAGGTCAAAGGTCTCCAATATCTCCAGTGGCTGTCAAACGGCTAGCCAAGTGTCCTTGGAGGTTTCCAATTGATAGATTGAATATTTCAGTATATAAGGAGCAGTGAAGCTAAAAAGAGGGTTGGACAAGTCGAATACCGCAACTATAATCTAAGTTAAAAATTGTCTCTAATCGTGTTTTGAGTTTCTCTCTGTACTGGTTTGGCAATGTAATAGCTGATAGTCAAGTGTATATATGTCAATGTGGTTTTGTTCCGATAGTGTGATCTATTGTGTCAAAGGAACAACATTAGCAAGATGCAACTTGCTTTGTTGATTACTAGTAGAATCTAGTTGTTGTTAAGGCTGCTAATGTGAGAGTAGATGTAGACTATGATATAAAGCCGAACCGCTATAAATCGTTGTGTAATCTGTTTAATTCTCTCTGCTTTACATACCAATATCACAAACGCTTGTCTTGGTTTCAACTCTATCTGGTGTGCTGAGTGTTTAATATTTCGCGATAGTTTTACTATGCCATCATATAACCTATTTAACCCTCCTTCTAGGTTATAATGTAAGTCTCAACAATCAGTATCAGAGCTTGATTGCTTGTGTATTTAAATGCTTTATTTCTGAGCATAAAGATCTATTTATTTGGCTAACCTTGGTAGTTTCTCCGCTCCTAATTCTCATGCTCCTGACAAGCCTCCATATCTTGATGGAACTAATTATGGTAACTGGAAGTAGTGCATACAAGCATACATAGAAACGAATAACCTGTCATCGAAAATGGACTTGATGTTCCAACTAGAGCACCTATCCAAGCTGCTCAAGGAATAGTTGATGATCAACCAGCTAATACAGCCGTTGCTATTGCTTCAGCCACAGCTTAACACTAGGAGACTTAAAGAAGACAATCTCATTACGCCAAATCGAAACATTTCCTTTACTACTCTCTATCTCCCTTTGAGTTTAACAAAATTCCTTCATGTGTTATAGGGAAAGAAATCTAGAATCAACTTCAATTTATGTTTGAAGGAATTGATCGTGTGTGAGAAATGAAGATGAACATTCGTTTGGGAGACTAGAGAAGTTCAAGATGAAGTCAGATGAAAGAGTCACATAAAAGTCCATAAGATTTATGAAAAGCGTGAACGGTCTTGCTCACTAAGCAAAGATCTTTCACTCCTTAAAGCCTAACCAAAGGAGTGAATTCAAGTGAAAACTTCAATTCGTGAGACTATGAGAATTAAACTAATCACGATGGATGAACTGACAGGAACTCTGTAGTCTTATGAAGTTGAACACTTGAATGAGGATTCCTACACCAAAGATAAGAAGGTTATTGCTATCACATCTAATTATGATGATGCTGGTGATCCTTCAACATTCAATCTTGATGATGATGATGATAAAGACATGGCTCTCTGAAGAAAAATAAAGAATTCTAAAATTTATGTATTCCAGCTTATGTTTACAAGGCTATAAGTACATATATATACAAAGAAAAGAATCAACCCTAATTGACCTACAAAACAGGAGATATACATAGAAAAAGGAAATATACATAGAAAGAGTATAAAACAATAAGAACTTTCCTATTTTGGCTCTAGAAGACAGTTCACGCTAACACTTCCCCTCAAGCGGGTGAGAAGATGTCTTTGATACCCAGCTTGATAAGTGAGCTGTGAAAAGCTCGATTCAACAAGGCTTTCGTAAGAACATCTGCCAACTGATCTTTAGATCTAACGAATGGGAACTTTATCACCTTAACATCCAAGTTCTGCTTGACAAAATGCCTATCCACCTCAACATGCTTAGTACGGTCATGTTGAACTGGACTGTGAGAAATTTCAATCTCGACTTTATTATCACAAAATAGTCTCATCTCGGATTCAGGTGGGAAACCAAGTTCTGTCATCAACATTTTTAGCCATAATAGCTTGCATAGACCTTTAGCTACCCCTCGGAATTTTGCTTCAGCACTTGATAAGACTACAACCTTCTGCTTCTTGCTACTCCATGTTATCAAGTTTCCTCCCACAAACGTGAAATAGCCTGACGTAGACCTCCTATCAGAGATACTACCTGCCCAATCCGCATCCGTAAATCCTTCTACCTCAAGGTGACCATTCTTTGCAAAGAACAACCCTTTTTCCGGAGCTAACTTCAAGTAGCGCAGAATCCGAACCACAACATTCATATGTTCTTCACTCAGAGCATGCATAAATTGGCTCACAACCCCTACAGCATAAGCAATATTAGGACGAGTGTGTAACAAATATATTAGTCTCCCTACTAACCTTTGGTATCTATCCTTATTGGTAGGCACTTGATCAGGAAACTCTCCGAGTTTATGATTTTGAACTATAGGAGTGTCGGCAGGCTTACACTCCAACATTCCAACCTCAGTTAATAAATCTAACACATACTTTCGCTGAGACAAGAAAATATCTTCCTTCGACCTGGCTACTTCAATTCCCAAAAAATATTTTAGGCCTCCCAAATTTTTCATCTCAAACTCATTGGCTAACCGCCCTTTAACGTCTGCAATTTCTTCAAGATCATCCCCTATGATGATCATATCATCCATGTATATAATCAATGTTGTCACTTTATCCTGTCTACGTTTTAAGAATAAAGTATGATTAGAATTACTTTGAGTGTATCCATACCTCTTCATCGCTGAGCTAAACCGACCAAACCACACGCGCGGTGATTGCTTTAACCCATATAATGATCACTGAAGTTTGCACCCCACATTTGACTGATCAGCACACGCATACCCAGGTGAGATTTCCATGTAGATTTCTTCCTCTAGATCTCCGTGAAGAAACGCGTTCTTCACATCAAATTGGTGCAAAGGCCCGTCCAGGTTTGTAGCAAGTGACATCAAAACCCATACGATATTCAGCTTCGCAACTGGAGAGAATGTTGCTTGGTAGTCCACACCATAGGTCTGGGTATATCCCTTTGCTACCAGTCGTGCCTTGTACCTCTCAACTAACCCATCTGCTTTGTATTTGACAGTGAAGACCCACTTGCACCCCACTGCCTTCTTCCCCTTCGGTAACTCTACCAATCTCTAGGTCTTATTTTTCTGCAAGACTTCCATCTCCTCTTTCATTGCTTGAACCCACTTAGGATCCCTCAAGGCTTCTTGTACTCCACTAGGAACTTGAATTACGGAGACATTGGCTACAAACACCTTCAAGTGTTTCAACAATCTCCTTGTCGAAACATAATTGGTAATTGGGTACTTTGACCTTCGTTCCTCTATATCTGGTGAGTACCTATTAGGAGCCTTGCCTCAATTGTGTCTGTCGGGTAATTTATAACCAACCTTGTCAGTATCAACAAGAGAATTATGTGTGATAGGAGAGCTTACCTCAGGAGAATGATTAGGTACTAAAGAGGGGATATTTTTTAGGAAGAGAGGACTACTCTTGAGGTTGTTCTTGTGCCTCTTGTAACAAAATAGTCTGTTGGTCATCTTCATTAAGAAGCTACTACAGTGAGTCAGATGCATCGCTAACCCCTGCCATCAAGCCACCTTCTCACCAATCCCTTTCACCATGGATCTCGCCTTGAAAAGTACAATTGGTGGCAGGAAAGAAAAATTCAGATTAAAAAATGTAACGTCCATGGTCACATGAGTTTTCTTTGTGTCCGAATTATAGCAGCAATATCCCTTCTGGTGGATTCCATAGCCAAGAAAAACACACATGACAGCACATGGATCGAGCTTTGTTCGTTGATTTTTATGTAGATGGACGTAGGCCACACACCCAAACACCTTGGGAGGTAAAGTTAAGATTGAAAGAAGTGAGACATGCATCGAAAGTGCCTGAAGCGGGGTCTGGAATGCCAACAGGCAAGAGGGCATGCGATTCATTAGATGCACGGCAGTAAACACAACCGCATCCTAAAACCCATTCGGATCCTGCCCACCCACTAGAAGTGCCCTCGTTGTCTCCAAGATATGACAGTTTTTCCGTTCAGCAACACCATTTTGCTGGGGTGTCTGAGTGCAAGAGGTCTCGTGAATTAATCCATGGTCTTGAAAATAACGTGTGAGGTGTTAGTTAATATATTCGCCGCCGTTATCACTGTGAAAGATACGGATTTGAGCTCCAAATTGAGTCATGACCATGCGGTGAAAATACACGAAAAATTGTCCCTACTTCATCTTTATGTTTCATTAAATATAACCAGGTCATCCTTGTACAGTTATCCACAAAAGTTACAAATCAATGAATGCCAGACATAGTAATAATTGGTGAAGCACCCCACACATCCAAATGTATTAATGAAAAAGGAGTTTGCTCTTATTAAAACTCAATGAAAAAGAAGCACGATGGCTCTTTACCAAGATGCAGGTCTCATAATGAAATTCAGAATTTGATAAACTACTGAATAAATTTGGAAATAATTTCTTTAAATACCCAAAAGAAGGGTGTCCTAAGCGATGGTGCCATAACCAAATTTCTTTCTCCTTAGCAATAGACTGATTGTCGGTATAATATGCTCAGCTTTCAATAAAGTCATCAACAAAGTACAGTCTCTCCCTCTTAGTACCACTTCCAATAATCTCATTCGTGAGGATATCCTGAAATAACCAAAAGAAGAGATACATAATAATGCTGCAATTCAATTCAGCAGTGATTTGTTCAACAGAGAGCAGTCGGTTAGATAAAGATGGCACTAGCAAAGTATGAGATAATGATAAAGATGGGGAAAGTTCAACACTGCTAGCCCCCAACACAAGAAAACGACGACCATTGGCATTATATATATATATATATATATATATATATATATATATATATATATATATATATATATGTTGTCTCCTTGGAGCGGTGTGCCGCAAAAGATCATCAAGATGGGGTGTCATGTGATCTGTAGCGCTTGAATCAACAATCCACCCATCTTTACCTCCTGCTTGAGAAGTATTGACAAGCACAAACCCATTGTTACCTGTAAGATTGGAATCAGGTGCAGCGGTGGAGTCTACATGCGGCACCAAAGATAACGACGAATCAGTTATGGCCAAGGAAGCTTATCCTCTACCCGTTAGATTGTCAGCCTTCTTTTTTGCCTGCAATTCTTTCCTCCACTCAGGATAGCCATGCAACTTGAAACAGGTCTCCTTTGTATGTCGAGAATTTCCACAGTGAGCACAACCCCCTACTGCTAGCTGTTGCGACTTAGCTCTCGGACCAGAGCTAGAGTGCCCTCCCCCAAGTGGAGTAGAACCAGGAACCATTTGTAAAGTATCATGTCCGGAACCGAATTCTGGAAATTTTGAGCCTGTTTGCTGCCACGCGACATCATAGCAGTAGCAGTGGGAGTCTGTGGGTTTGCCATCATAACGGCCTGGCGCACATCTTCTCTTTTTACTCGTGCATAGGCTTGTTCAACCGTAGGAAATGGTTGCATTTGCAATACATCAACCCTAACCTTGTCGAGACGATCATCCAAGCCATCCAAGAACAAATAAACACGATCTTCCTGAACTAAAGTGTTGTATATGTCAATATCATGAGCGCAGGTCATAGGATTAGGCCGGCAAAAATCAATTTCTCGCCAAAGTCCTTGCAGGTCAATATAATATTTTTCAATGGATCTTCCTGCCTGCTTCAATCGGGTCAATCGTCGCTTTAAATCATACACCTGGGAGACGTCGGCGCCATCAAAGAATATTGTAGCCACCGCATCCCAAACTGCTTTTGCAGTGGGGTATCGGATGAAGTTGCCAATCAGTGCAGGATCTATGGAATTGATAAGCCAACCCTTCACAATTGAATCGTCAATCTTCCACTTTCGAAAGCTGAGATCATTCGGAGAGGGTTGGGGAAGAACCCCAGTAATATATCCCAACTTGTCTTTGCCAGAGATGTACATCTCGACAACTTGGGACCAAAGACCATAGTTGCTTCTATCTAACTTGACAACAATCGAGGGAGTCGGAGTCTCAACATGAGATTGTGGAACATGTTGGGATAGGACCTGGGTCTAACGCTCAATAAGAACATAAGTATTCGAAGCTCTCTCTTGTGCTACCAAGGGAAGAACATTGACAGTCGGGTTTGTGTCGGCCATAGGGTGATGCGGCACGGTTGCGGTGATCTTTGAGAAATTTGGTCGGAGTAGCGACGAAGGCCACAGCAATGGAGTCTGATTAATCGGATCGAGTATAGAGTCCCTTGATCGATAGCTCTAATACCATGAAGAAAAATAAAAAATTCTAAAATTTCTGTAATTTCTGTATTCCAGCTTATGTTTATAAGTCTATAAGTACATATATATACAAAGAAAAAAATCAACCCTAATTGACCTACAAAACAGGGGATATACATAGAAAAAGGAAATATACATAGAAAGAGTATAAAACAATAAGAACTTTCTTATTTTGACTCTAGAAGACAGCTCACGCTAACACTCTCTTCATGAGAAGATTCAAAAGTTTGATGAGAAAGAGAAGCAACTATAAAGGAAAAAGGCAAACGAGAAAAGACCTTCAAGGCAAGAGACGCTTCAAAGGAAATGAAGCAGTATGCTATGAATGTAAAAAACGTGGACATATCAAACCTATTTATTCTCTCAAGAAGAAGAAGAAGAAAGGAAAGACAAAAAAGAAGAAGCGTGCACTCAAAGCTGAAACCAGGAGAGATACAGAATGCAAAAGCAGTGATAAAAATGCTAATCATGCCAACACCTATCTCATGGCTAATATTTAGATCGATGAGGAAATTGGGGAAGAGTCTGCTAAACTTACCTACGAGGAAATGCAAAACTTCTTAAAAAAATGTTCGAAGAACACAAAACGAGTTCGAGAAATATCTCTTGAGTTAAGAAGAGAGGTTTCAAAACTCACAAACCAAGATATAAAGCACAAAGAGGAACTCGTCAATTTGAGAAAGGAACTTAACACCGCCAATGGTGAATATGAACTTTCAAAGAAAGATCATGTCTCTTGAGGAGAATGTGTCTAAAATTTGCATCAAGTTTTCTCTTGGTTCAAAGATAATCGAGCACATTCTTTCAATTCAAATTTCTTATTATAATAAATCCATTTTGGATTATGAGGAAGATGAAGAAGAAATAAATCATTTTCCTAGCACAAAGGATAGAATCAAGAAAAAACCTCCCATGCAAGACTACAAAAATCATTTTGCTAAAATTTTCATTGGATCTACTAGTGGAAAATTCTTTAACTATTCCAGCTGCAATAGAGATGGTCATCACAAATATAAGTGTACAAATGAGCAAGCTAAGCCTAAGAAGATCCACTGGAAGTTTAAGTACACTAACGTAAAAGGATCCTAGTTTGTCTTGGTACCAAAAAAACAATGAAATCTTTCTCTATAAAAAGGCTAAGCAAAAATGGTAGCTAAATAGCTGATGCTCGTAACATATGACTAGAGATGCTGACAAATTCCTACCCTTAACCCAAATTGATGAAGGAGCTGTCACTTTTAGAGGAAAAGAAAAAGGAAGAATAATCGGCAAAGCCGACATCAAGCTTAGAGAGCTAATCATTGAAGATGTAGTATTAGTCAAAGGAGTGAGGCACAACCTTGTAAGTGTTTGTTAACTGTGTGACAAAGGATACAAGATCAGCTTTAAAGATGGTGAATGCATAGGTAAAGGCAATGATCTGTCATAGGTTTTATCTGGCTAGAGGTATGAAAATATCTATCTACTCAACATCAACTATTATACTGCTTGTTACTTAATATCTAGTAAAAAAAAGCAAGAGTTTTTGCACAAAAAGCTAGGTCATATCAGTACGAAGAAGATTTCTAACCTAGTAACAAAGGACTTGGTATGTGGTCTTTCAAGAATGAGGTATGAGAAGAATGAGCTATGCAATAAATGCTTGTTAGGTGAGCAAATGGAGAGTACATTCAAATCCATAAACACTATTGCTATCAACAGAGTTTTGCAGCTTCTCCACATGGATCTTCAAACCTACAAGAAATAATAGTCTTAGAGGAAGTAGATACTATCTTGTCGTTTTGGATGATTACTTCATATTCACTTGGGTATTGTTTCTAACTAACAAGGATAAAGAGTACAAATATTTTGTGAAGATTGCATGGAAGATACATAATAAGAAAGGTTATATCATTACATGCATTAGGATTGATGATGGTAGTAAATTAAAAAACAAGAACTTTGCTAATTACTGCGAAGAAAATGAGATCAAACACAATTTCTCATCTTCATACACTCCGCAACAAAATGGTATAGTAGAAAAAAAGAACAGAAACCTATAGGAAATGGCAAGAATGATGATGATTGAAAGCGGGACGCCAGCTTATTTTTGGGCCAAAGCAATTGCAATATCTTGATATATCATCAACAAAGTGTTTTTTTTTTGGTACGGTAAAAATTGAATTACTTTTCCAAACACCATGTACAACCTAAGCCTGAACCAGGACCTGACCATAGAAGGACATAGAGATGTCCAAACATGGTCAAGATGGGAGAGGCAGGAACTATACAAGAGCCAAAAGGCCAACAAAGAGAAAAGAAGAAAACCGGATTAAGTAGAAGACCGGTTTACATCAAAGATGGAAGAGGGGAGACCCCATTTCATTTGGAAAGAGCGATTCCTGGGAGTATCTTGAACCCCACCCATAGAGATAGCTTTATCTTTGACCACTTTGAGAAGATGTTTCTTCATGCCAGGAATGTAGATGCACTTGTTCCTAAAGATAGTATTGTTCCTTTCGGTCCATATGATATGGATTAGAGCACCGAAGGAAAACCGTGAAAGGCATTATGCAAAGGAGAGACCACTGCAGGCCTTCATAGCCCATCGAATGTGATCATGCCATGGCCGGTTCCTCCATGGAAGGCTACATTTTGTAGCCCAGAAGGAGGCCAGCCTTCTAGTAGAGGGGCACTCAAAAAAGAGATGGTTGGCTGAATCGGGTCTGGAGCTGCAGTAGGCACAAAGTGCAGTGTCGATCTTGTGGTTTTGGAGGAGAAGGGCCTGAGAAGGCAGGCGATTTAGAGAAACTAACCACATGAGGAAAGCATGTCGGGGGGTGATGTGGCGATCCCATATAAACGTGTGCCAAGGGACATGGGACATCACGTCCTTTCCTTCTAAGGTGATTCCATGTTGTCGCCACCGAGAAGGAGTTGGAAGGATGAGGCATCCAGCACAGCTCATCGGAGGTGTTATCCTCAAAGTTTGGAGGGGGATCCATCCAACTGAGAATAATGTCAAGAGTGTTGGAGGGTTGCCATCTACCATCATAGAACTTTCGGACCGTTGTATCTCTGGGGATCCGTGACTAGTATATATCATCGTTACTAAAAATAAGGTATAGAGGACCTTGGTTGTGCCACCAATCAAACCAGAAAGAGACCAAATGTCCGTTGCCTATTTTCCATCGGAAGAGAGAGTGTGCTTGAGCACGCAAATCCAGGATCTTCTTCCATGTCCAGGAGCAGAAGGTTGGTTTACAAGCAATCCAGAAGTTTGTTTTTAAGAAGGTTGAATGGATCCATTTACACCATATGGACTCTTTGTCAGTAAAGAGAATCCATATGTGCTTGAGAGTCAAGGCTCTATTATAATCAACAATTCGCCTAATCTCAAGGCCGCCTTCTTTTTTGGGTAGACAAACCGTATTCCAATCAACTTTAGCTCCGCATGTGCCTAGGTCGGGTCCTTTCCATAAGAATTGTCACAAGATGGACTCAATTTTATTCAGGACTGATTTTGGCAAGGAGAAGATGGAGGCCCAATACACTTGTATAGAGTAGAGGACAGAATTGATAAGTTGCAATCTCCCGGCGAAGGAAAGGAATCTTTGGGACCAAGAGCGGGCTCGCGCCGTTATAGCATCAACTAATGTCTTGCAATCCTCCTTACGCATTCTGGTCGCGATAATGGGCACTCCAAGATGGCGGAAGGGGAGAGTGCCAAGTTGGAAGTTAAGACATTGAAGTATCTGGCCATGAAGTGCCGGCGTCCCTCCAGATAGGAAAATATTGCTTTTGCTGCTGTTAGGATAGAGGCCAGACCAGCTAGAAAAAAGTTGGAGGGAGTCCTTGATTATTTGAATGGACCCCATGTGAGCTTCAGAGAAGAGAAGCACGTCATCGGCAAAAAAGAGATGAGAGAGGCGTGTTTTCTTGCAACGCCAAAACCAGTGGAAGTTCGGAGAATGAGTTTTAGTTTGAAGGATGCCCGAGAGAACTTCCATAACTAGTATGAAGAGATAAGTGGATATAGGGTCACCCTGCCTAATCCCGCGGCTACTAGCAAAGAACCCGTGTAGTTCTCCGTTAATAGATACCGAGAATTTGCTGGTAGAGATACAAGCCATAATCAGCCTGATAAAGGTGGGAGGGAAATTGAATGCTATTAGTGTCATTTCAATGAACTTCCAGTCCACTGTATCAAAAGCCTTCTTGAAATCCACTTTGATGGCACATTAGGGGAGGTAAGCCTCGTGATGGAAGTCTACAAACAACTCTTGTGCGATCATAATATTGTCACTTATCCTTCTTCCACGGACAAAAGCCATTTGAGAGGGACTAATAAGAGAAGGTAGAACATGTGCAATACGCCTGGCCAAAATTTTGGATATGCACTTGTAGAGGGTGTTGCAACATGCAATAGGGCGAAAGTCTGACATGGCCAAAGCATTGGGGACCTTCGGCACTAGGGTAAGGATGGTAGTGTTGAGTTGTTTGAGCAGAAGTCCAGTCTCAAAGAAATCCCTAACAGCATTGAGAACGAAAGGTCCAACGACCTCCCAAGAAGCTTTGAAGAAATCCACATTGTAGCCATCTGGCCCAGGGGCTTTCCTTCTAGCCAGTGAAAAGAGAGTAGACTTGATTTCATCATCTGTTACTGGTTGCTCCAAAGAAAGTCTTTGGTTGTCATCAAGAGCGCAGCGAATGTAGTTAGCTATCTCCTGAGCTGATGGTTGTTCCAAGGTAGAACTACCATTAAGAAAAGTTTGAAAATGGCAGACGATGTGGTTGTGGACCGCTGATGGTTCGGTTAAAAGAACTCCTTCCTCAGTAGAGACAGAGAGGATACGATTCTGCAAGCGCCGTTTATTGACGTAGTGATGAAAGTATTTGGTATTCTGGTCTCCTTCCTTAAGCCATATAATCCGGGATTTTTGTCTGAAAAAAGATTCTTCCTGGAGTCTCAGAGCAGAGAAAGATTTAAGGAGCATCACTTCATTGTCAAGTAGCCTTTGATCAGAAGGTTGATGTTCCAATGCTTCTTGGACAGCGTATAAGTCGGCTCTAGCTTGAGCCGTTCTAGTGGATATAGCCGAAAAGGAGGTTCTGTTCAGCTGTTTCAGATTCGCCTTCAGCAGCCTGAGTTTAGCACAAATTTGAAACATAGGGGTGCCCACAACCGGTGAGTCCCAGGCTTGAGCAACTAGAACCATAAAGTTTGGGTGAGAAGTCCAAAAGTTGAAAAATTTGAAAGGTTTGTTTGAACTTGCAGGCGAGAGGATTTTGACCACTATGGGGGAGTGGTCAGAAATACCTGGAACTAGGAAGGAGGCTTCTGAGTAAGAAAAGTGCTGGGACCAGAGGTTATTTGTGAGAACCCGATCAATCTTCCTTAGTTTTCGATTGTCCCCTGAGGAGTAAGTCCAAGTAAACCTGCAGCCCACATATCGAAGGTCATTCAGGCCCGCTTGGTTGAGGCAATCCACAAATTCATCAAAGATTGGGATCCACGGGGTAGTGCTACCGAATCTGTCCTGAGGGTCTTTAATGGCATTAAAATCACCAGCCACAATCCAAGGCAATTCGCATGAGGAGAGCCGAATAAGTTCATACCATAAAGGGCGACGGAGTGTAAAAGTGTGCTCTCCATATACTATAGTGAGGAGGCACGGCTTATGCAACCTTAGAAGGATAAGCTGGGCGTGAATTAATTGGCTTGAGGAGGAGATGAGACTCAGCTCAATTTCTGTAGGGTCCCAACCGAGCCAAATTCTGCCGAGAGGGGAGAATTCATAGTTGGAACACCATCTCCAGTTGTGACATAAGCTCCTCGAGATATCATCAAAATGGGGGGCTTTCACTTTAGTTTCAACAATGCCTATGCAAGAGAGGCGGTGAGTCCTAATGAATGTGCGGATTTCAGCTTGTCTTAGGGGATTTACTAGTCCCCTAATATTCCAAATTCCAAAAAACATCAAAAAATATCCGTAGGATTACCTCTAAGAGTTCCTAGGTCTCCTCCTTTTTGATTTTTTCCTTGAGGAGGGGGACCGGGAGCCTTGACAGGGAGTGCAGAACTAGGCGTTGAACCAGGGGAAGGTTTAGGGACTTCCTCCGTGGCACTAGATGCCATGGTTCTGGACCGAGTGTTGGGGGGTGAAGACTCCATCATTTCTGCGGGAACTTTGGGTCATCATCAACAGAGTGTTTCTACGACCATTATTGGAGAAAACACCCTATGAGTTGTTTAAAGGAAGAAAACTAAAGGTATATTTCTTGACTATTCTACCACTAGCAGAGAGCCATTTGTGTGTGGATATCATACTTGCCACAAGCCTTGTCTTCATTTTCCCTAATTGGCATCTTAGCGCCCCTTTCCTAGTATCAGAGCCAATGTCCTATTTAGCATACCTGCTTGTTTTTAGATGAATTACTGGGTAGAAAAAGTAGACTTATTCCACCATTAGTGATTCTACTAATTTTAGTCCACCAGCTATTATAAATGCCTCTTTAGATCTTTGCACTTTAAATGTTTCTAAAATTGACTATTTTTATGAGGTCTTATACCTTAATAAAGATAGTAAACTTTCGAAAACTCATCTTCCACTTTTTAATCCATATTTTGCTTTCGCAAAACCTCCATCTTTTTCTCCTCTTCATTTCATCAAACAACTCATCAAACATACACCTTGAGAAATTAAGGAATATGTTCAACCATCTCAATTTGATCAACATCCTATTCTTGCTACCCAGCAAGAATATTCTGTTATCCTCCAAATACCTTCTGATTTTCCATGTCAATAGATACAACAAGGGTATATGCATCTTCACTTTGGTGCTATCCGTCTTGTACTATTCTTCCATGGTAGAAAATGATTACCTATTGTTGCTTGAATTGCCCTTCTAGGCACTCGTTTCTTGGATTACCAACATGCATGTATTGGGACAATTTAAACCAACCTCAATGTTGGAACATTATTTGTTACACTGTTTCCAAATTTCGACGTGGCCCTTATGGATTCAAGACTCCTTTTTGCTCTTAAAGTTCAGCTACAGCTCACCGAAGCTCCTCAGACTCTTGATTCTATAGCTATTACTTTACACTACTGCATGGTATATTAGGTTAAGAACCATGATAATGATCTTAATTTTCCTGGCACTAAGGATGCTCTTTTTATCTCAATGGATAATGATCAAAGTTCCTGTATCCATGTACTAAGATAACTATTTTTCCTACTATTTTTATGATGCAACCCTGTCATATTAATATTCCTATTGAAGAAGATGATAGACCATCCAAAAAGAAAAAGAAACGGTCCAAAGATAGTCTCTACTGGAGATATCTTGATGGAGATCCTATCATAGGATCCCTTGGTAAGGATGGAGGAAGATACTAATTTATGATTTCATATGGACCATCCCCACCTCAAAACTCATCTTCTAATTCCTTAACCTTGTGAACCTTCTTCACCACCATAACCACCACTAGTACTCCCAACTATTGGTTCCAACAGATGCCAAAGATTCCAAATCCTACGGATGTTGATGATCATAGGAGACAAAAGAAAGCTACTGCTGCCGAAGTTGTTCTAAATTGGCAATCAAAAAATGCTCTGGCATAAAATAATATTCTCAAGACAATTGATACAAAACTTTCAACTATCCAAAGCTCGCCTTGATCATGTCGATCAGAAAGTTGACTATATGGCTTTGGTCACAAACAAATTGCTTAAGACATTCTAGAAGAAATTGCCGCGGATGGAATCGGGTAAATATATTTCCCATCAGTATTTAAAAGACCAAACTATTGAAATAAAAAAAAGGCAAATTAAACTCCTTTGAGAAGGAACAATGTTCCTACGTTAGACCCATTTTCTCAATTTAGGCATCAAACCTAGATGGAAATCTCTACTCTAAAAGTCACTTCAGTTGCCTCATTCATCGCAGGAACCCCAAAAGGAGATTGGGGGGATATTATTACACTTCGATATGGCATCCGTGAAATGGAAAAATAAAAGAAAATGCTAACAGAAGCTACAAGTTATTACTACAATTGACCCATCCCAGCAAAATACCTTTTTCAACTTTGAAACATCCTTTTTTTCTTCGGAAGAAACCTCATATTCTGACCCTCAGATACCAAATTCCCCCATACCTGCTAATCTTATGGCCAAGCCCCCTGAGGTGGATATGGAATCAAACTCATTTAAGTCGGAAATAATAAACATTCATAATCAGAACTCTCATTTTAGAGCTTCGACCTCGAAATACTATTTTACTCTTGATGATATTCCATACCCTAAATGGTCAGAAAGATAACAGGAGTTCCATGCTTGGCTCAGTACTAGAGCTCTTTGTTGGAAGTTGGCATGATATACAGACTGAGTTCGTTAGCAGATTTACTAGCAACCTCAAAGATTGGTAGAAAACCATTTCTGTTCAAAATCAGATGGCGTTCTTACTCAAAATAGATTTTCATTATGTGATCCGCGTCATCCACCAGTTCTTATTTGGCAAACCAAAAGACCTTCTTGAACTAAAAAGGAGAGAGTTTTTAAATAGAAAATGCTGCTCTTTACGTCAAAAACACCTTAATAAGCATTTCATGGAAATGCTTAAATTGTTTTATGCTCTTGGAGCCGATCCAAACCTGAAGCAGGTATTTTTATCTTCTATTCCAAAAGAAATTAGTCAAGTTGTAGAAAGATCCCTTTAGAATAAGCAGCAAAAAATTGTTGATGTCCCGATAGGAGAATTGTAGTAGGAGATACATTTGGCTCTTGATGACCTCTTTATTCATCGAAAGGCATTCAAAAGTTATCTTAAGAGTAATAAAGAGCTTGATAGAGCTAGTCCAAGGCCAGTGTTAAGAATCAAATGTCCAAAGAAAGGATTCTATAATGACCCTTCTTGCGGAGATCGGCATAAAAAGAAAAAGCACTTCAAATGATTCTCTCTCAATCTAGGAAAATGACGTAAATGGCGTTTCTTGATAAAAAGAAATGATCCAAATGCGACCAGTCTAGAAGACATAAGAAATCCAACAGATGTTACATCTATCACAAAAAAAAGGCCACTTTGCAAAGAAATATTCGAAGACCTAGAGAAGAAACTCTCATTAAATCCAGGAGCTTGAAAAAGAAAGTGAAATTTATCTTCAGGATGATGATATTGAATTCATTTTCTCTTTAGAAGATGAACCAACAATACACACCATATGTGCTATAGAGACATGGTCCTAGTCCAATGATACTAAAGACTCATATGAAGAAATAGAAAATGGAGTTTACTCCTCTTCCAAAAGTCCAAAACCTCCTACAATCCAAGATCTTTGTACCTATATTCCTTCCACCTTTCCACATTTTCCCATCAAAATCTATCTTTCTAAATATGCTAACCTATTTCTCTTATAGTCCTCATAGATACTAGAGCTAGCGCTTCGATGCTTGACACCAAAATTCTTCTAGAAGAATACTGGAATTCATACACCCGATATTTTAATTTTGCTTCAAGAGACATTTTTTCCACAAGAGTTCAAAGCAAACCCATTACCTTTCAATTATTCCCACAATATTCTCTCACCACTAAAATACTTGGTTCTAGCTCACCAAATAAAGATATCATCATTGGATGAGACATCCTAACCCAGATTCCTAAACTTAGAATTTTGTTTAATAGACTCTGGTTCAAAAGACAATTCAAAAAGTTTGTGGACATCCAATGATTTTTTGCCATCCAAATGAATATACTAGATCCTATCGTGCAAACCCTTCTTGGTTCATGTATAGAATCTTATTCAGAATTTGTCCTTAAATGTCTCAACCTTTTGTGGGAAAATCCTGACTTTTTCATCCATTGCCTTTTAAGAAAAATGAAGATATCAATCTCACCAAAGCAACTCGTTCAGGGATGAATCCAGACTATTTGATTTTGGCACAAAATGAATGTTTAAACTTACATCAAGGATTAATCGAGCCATCCGACTCTTAATGGTCTTGTGAAGCATTCTATGTGAATAAGCGTTCTGAGTAAAATAGAGGAAAGATGAGACTGGTTATCAATTACCAACCTCTTAATCAGTTCCTCCAGGACGATAAGTTTTCATTATTCCATCGGAATTCGTTATTCACCAGTTTAACTAAGCTAAGGTCTATTCCAAATTTGACCTTAAAGCTAGATTCTGGCAATTGGGAATTCATCTAAATGATAGGCACAAAACTAGATTTTGCATCCCCAATCAACAGTTTCAGTGGACGGTGCTCCCCTTTGGTGTTAAAGCTGCTCCTTTATTCCAAAAAGCTATGTGCAGAATCTTCTCGCCTATTTTGGCTAATGCCCAAATTTTCATTGATAATATCCTCCTCTACAATCCTGATGAGGATTCTCATTGTAAACTGTTAGGCCAATTTATTCAATTGGTCCAGAAATATGGCATTATTCTATCTCAAAAAAAGATGATTATTGCCCAACGAGAAATTGAATTTCTCGAAACACATCTTAAAGATGGGTCATATTATCCTAGTTTCCTTATTGTCTAAGAATTGCAGAAATTTCTTGATGATAATCTTTCTCTCTGATAGGTTCAACAGTTTCTTGGGATAGTTAATTATCTCAGAGATTTCATTTCCAAAATCACCAAATTGGTGAATCCATTGCAGTAAAGGCTAAAAAAAAGATGCTCTTCTATGGGGACTTCAACAGACTAAATCAGTTAGACGCCTTAAAGAAGTTTTGCAACATCTTCCTTCTCTACAAACCCCTTCTACTATGAAGAGAATATTACAGACAGATGCTAGTGATGAATATTGGGTTGTTGCTCTGTTCGAAGAAATTAATGGAGAGCGTAAAATCCATGGGCACAAAAGTGAAAGATTTACGCAAAGCGAAATGCATTATCATTCTATTTTCAAGGAAATCTTGGCGGTAAGGAATGGCATCAAGAAGTTTGAATTTCATCTTCTTGGACATCATTTTCTAGTTGAACTAGATATGTCATATTTCTTCCAAATGCTGAAGTTCAAACAAAAGCAAATTCATCATCCTCAACTCCTCAGATAGGCAGAATGATTTTCAAAGTATTCCTTTGAAACCAGGCATATAGCAGGAAAGAAGAATTTGCTTGTTGATTTCTTATCACGGCCAAAAGAATTTACTGCACCAATTACATCTATAAATATGTATGTGTCTCGAAATGCATTCGGTGGATTTAAACCCATCAAGATAATACCTCCTTGGCCTAGTAGACAATACCTACTAGAAATTCCTGCATACATCCAAGACAATACCCTTTTTGAAAATTTGCCATAACTAATGTAGAAATATCAACCGTTGATTTTCAACAGGTGCAGAGAATTAAGTCTCCGACCCATTGAATTATATCCCCAATATCCTTTTATCCATCCTATCTCCCTCAATTTTGAAGACGAGTTCCTAGAAGAATTCAAACGATTTTAATGATATTTGTTCAATCTTTATACCATAGCCATTGAATTTCCAACAACCAAAATATTTTCATTCTTGGCAGAATTCTCTAGGGAGAGGATAAATTCAAGCATTTAGGTGATATACTTAATTAGCTCAAACCATTGGAAGCATGGAAATGTATGTTTTAAGAACAACTTAGAGCTTGTCGACTTAATCTGGAATTGCATACAACAGTCTTGTTTCATAGGCCATAGTTTTTTATTCATCCAAATAGAGACGTGAGCAAAACTATGGCTAATGTAAGAGTAACTACATGCAAACCTTGGCCGATTCCATAGAAGTTCTTCAAAACTCTTCCATGCAAAATCTCAGTACTTTGTCAAGAATATAGAGAGCTCACGAGACTTCTATGTCAATACAATCAAGTGATACAACCAGAGGTATGGCGAACAAGTTCTACCAACGCATTTTGGGATCATCCAGCTGATCACAGGTATCAGCCAGCGATTGATTTAACATTGGGATAATATTATGTCATAGATATGCAAGCTGATATGGATATTACTGCCTCATCCTCATCTCAAGCCCCTTAATCACAATATCCATGGGGAGGACCATTATCGCAAGACCCATATGATTATAGTGAGCTACAGCTTGAACTCAGTCTAGGTCTTGACAAAAACAGTTAGTCACTGCAGTTAGGGAACTTTCCCCAGCCAGGTATTCCATCATGTTTTGCTAATATTGCCTTGAGTTCCGCAAACGTTCCATCCAATTACGAGTCTCCACAAAAAAAGACAACAATTAGAACTTCATGAAGATGTGGCCTTGAAAATTACGGAAGTTGAGCGGATCCTTAGAGATTACATAAGACAAATGGACAGCGATGACTTGGATAGATCTGATAACGACAATACTGAAGAACCCATCCACAAGTACGATTTTTGAAGGTGTAGCAAAGTGTGTTAGAAAAAAATGGTTCGTTGTTGGGAAAGCGCCATGCCAATTGTACTATAGTAATACACTGTAATAAAGTACTATAGCAGGGTACTATAACAGATACTATTCATCATTATAGCAGTTGCTGTTCATCATTGTAGCAGCATTGTAACAAGTTGAAAAACCGTCGATCGGTGTCTTAATGAGCCTGTCAATAGTCTGTTCGAATCTTGTCCGTTAGTAACGAGTCTATCAGTCATCTAAATCAGCAGTTGTTTGCATGTATAATGAGTCCGTTGATTATTATTGGTGATTTCTAGAACTTTACCAATAATAGATTATTTGTATAGTTATGTGTGCCTGTATAAGGCAATGCTTGTAACATCCGAAGGCAAGATCTACTCTCTAGAAAAGCCTTGAGAAATAAAATTTGTGTGCATTATGAGTCACTAAATCTTCACTTCTACCTTCCTGCCTGGTATGATTCTTTAAACAAATGTATGTGCGCTGATTAATTCTGGTAGTATGCTCTACACTTGCCATAATTTGGAATCCGTACATCAAAATTTTCCTACTATAAAACAATTTTAAGGTGCTAATCAAAATTCGAAGGAGGGCTTGGTGGCACAAAGGCAGTCCTTTTTATAAAGGCTTGGAGAGTCGTTTGTGTGAGGGATAGCATACTTGCCACACGCCTTGTCTTCATTTACCTTGATTGGTATCTTGTGCTTTTCATAGGATTACGCATGAAGTAAAAGAGTTTATCAATGTTAGGTTCGATGATAATTTGATGGCTGTCCGACTTGGCAATGAAGATGATGAATCATCACTTATGCAAATCACAGATATTACTCACAATCATTAGCTTGAACTCCAAAGAGAAATCAAAGTTGAAATGCCAAAAAGACTAAAAGTTGAAAATACATCATCCAAAAGAGCAAATCATCAATGATGTTGGTGAAGGTGCAAGAACCAGATCTTCTTTCAAATAGCTCATGAAGTCTCTATCCCTATTATCTGAAGTGGAGCCAAAAGATATTGAGGAAGCAATCAAGAATGAACACTAGATCGAGGCCATGCAAGAAGAGCTTCACCAATTCGAAGTCAATGAAGTTTGGAAACTAGTTCCTAAACCTGACAATTTAGAAACATGATATACGACAAAGGAAATGTTGTAAGAAACAAAGCGAGACTCGTCACAAAAGGATACTATCAAGAAGAAGGTATTGACTATGATGAGACTTATGCATTGGTAGTAAGGTTAGAAGCTATTCATTTATTACTTGCCTATGCATACTATCAAGACTTTAAATTATATCAAATAAATGCCAAAAGTGCATTTTTGAATTAATATATTAGGGAAAATGCGTTTTTGTTGAGCAACCCCTAAGGTTTGAAGATTCAAAGAAAGGAGATCATGTATATCAATTGAAGAAGGCAATATACAGACTCAAGCAAGTGTCTAGAGCTTGGTATGAAAGGCTTAGAACATTTCTAGATGAAAACAACTTTAAAAAGGGGAAGGTGAACACTACTCCATTCACAAAAAAGAATGGTAATGATATTTTGCTGATTCAAATCTATGTAGAGGATATCATTTTTTGTTCTACTAATGATGTATGTGCAAGGAATTCTCAAGCATCATGAAGAGCGAATTTGAAATGAGTTTAATGGGAGAGCTAAATTTCTTCCTTAGACTTCAAATCAATCAATTAAAGGAAGGAACTTTCATATTTCAACAAAAACATGCAAGAGCTTGTAAAGAAATTTGGGATGGAAAATAGTGAGAAAGTTGACACTCCCATGTCATCAACACTAAAATGGGACTAGGATGAAGCAAGTCTGTTGATCCTAAACTTTATAAAAGCATGATAAGCTCGGTACTATATCTAACTAGTTCATGACTAGACATATTAGTCAGTGCATGTATTTGTGCACGTTCCTAGTCCAATCCTAAAGAGACACATCTCAAGGCTGTTCAATGTATTATCAAACACATTGCATCCTATTCCAAGTTAGGCCTATGGTATCCGAAGAACTTGGACTTTATATTACTTGGATATTCATATGCTAATTTTGCAAGATGTAAATAGATAGAAAGACCATTGTAGGTACTTGTCAATTGATGGGTTGTTTGCTCGTCTTTTGGTTCTCAAAGAAACAAAATTCATTGGCGCAATTTATAACTGAAATTGAAATGTGACACTTGATATTTGCTGTGCTCAAATCCTATGGATACACCAACACGTAAGTGATTTCAATGAAAAAAACTCATGATCAATCATCGAGTGTGATAATACTAATGCAATCAACCTCACAAGAATTCCTACTATGCACTCAAGGGAGAAGCATGTTGAGATACATCATCACTTCATAAGAAAACACGTAGGAAATGGTGATATCAATGCTGAATTTGTTGATTCCAAGCATCAACCAGTAGACATCATTACAAAGCCACTATATAAGGTCGCATTCAAAGTCATAAGGAATAAACTTGGCATGTGCAATCCACTAGGAAAAGGACACCATAAGTGCATAATTTTGTACGGTGATCTTGAGTGCCATAATTTTTTTTTGTGATCACTTTAGTATCATAACCTATAAACAATGCTCACTTCAATGTCATAATTTTTTTTTCCAATTACTCTAGTGCCATAACTTTTTAAAAACGTTTATCATAAGTGTTATGTCACATCGGATTTTCAGCACTTAGGTGAATGTTTTTAAAAATTTCTAGCTTTTAAGGGTGCGAATGGTAACCATTTTACTCCAGAAATCAAATTCTTGCCAGAAATTGATTTCTGGAATTTTTGCCAGAAATTGATTTCTGGAAGAGAAATCTGTTTGGTAAAACATGATTAATTCTGCTCCAGAAATTAATTTCTGGAAGAGAAATCTGTATGATAAAACAGGAGGAAATTTTCTTGTGGAGAAAGTCCTTTTTTCCAAAAACCCCATGTTAACTGGCTTAAGTAGCTATTTACATTTGTGAAGATTTGTCTTCTCAGCTTCACAAATATGTCTATATTTAATGTCGAGTCTAAATACATCTTGGAGGCATATCACTTTGTTTCTAAGAAACACGCCTTGGCAGGGTTTGTTGAATTTGGTTCCTTGTGTTCTTGAAATCTAATGCAAGAAACAGCAGTTGAAAGTTAAGTTGTGAACGGTTAATCAACAAATCTTATGAAGTATTTTAAGCCTTTCGCACATGATCTCCAGCAGGTATGGTACTGCCATCCTAGATTGCAATGCTGGGATAATAAACTTCGTATATGGAGAAGATAAAACTCGATCAGATAGACCAGATAAGGAAAATACAGTTATATGGTAAGGGCTTAGATTATGTGATTCCTATTATCTCATTTTCCTGTAACTTTAGACGCTATGAGGGCTTTGTGTGGGAAATTTTTTGCTTCTGCTCGCATTTCCTTTCTACTGAATTCTCCAAGAATAGTCAACAGAGGGAAGATTAACTAAGTTGAGTTGGTAATGGAACTCATACCATTCTCCAAAACTTCAGCAAATAATTAAGGGAAAAAGAAAGGTAATAATAAACTTGAGATTCGCATGTGCAAAATAAATAGATTTATGGTACTTTTAAGCAGCAGATGGCAGATCCAAGCATTTGTAAAGTCTCAACAGCCGAAGATGGAAAATTTATTAGAATTTTCTGTCATTCACAAGCCCAACAAGAGAAAGTGCAAGACCTAATGAGAGACTAAGAGTACTAGCACCCCAATTCGCCAGTCCCCTCTTCGAAAAATGCTTCCTCAAATCAAGAAAAGCTTTCTAGCTTCAATTGCTCTAACATTGTTTCCAACAGTCCTTCGCTGTGCACATCTTACCTGCTTAAAATTGATAAAAATAATAAGAAACTGACATTACTCTAAATTCAACAGCAGAGGAACGCGAATAACACACCAATTACAGCAACTTTAGACCATTCAATTCCCCGAAGAGACATTACATGAAAGCAAAGCATACGATGTCAAACATGAGTCACTGGGCATTCAGTTTTTTTGGGAGCACACATTGCAAACCTGAAGCTTGGAGAGTATCCTGCAATTCCCAAGCCATCACAAAATACCGACAAACTAGTCATCTATTGAATCACAACCAAGTCTTCTTATTTTAGATTAATCGAGTGCATGGTAGCAAACAGTCATGGAACAGCAGTAAGTAGTTAGAAGTAACAGGCAAAGCTCGCAAAACAAATGGCCAACCCCTATTCCATTGCTACCTTGGTTAGCCATAGACAAATTGACAAGTCCAAATGACTATAGAACACGACCCAAAAAATTTTTTTGACTATAGAAAGTAACAATAACAACATCCACAAAATCTATAGGGTGATCTAGATGTCCAGATTAGGACAAGAAGATACAGGGAGAATCAACATAGATTAAACTTGGAATAAAATACAACACACTATATTTACCTTTTGTATAGCTCCAGATAAGCTTTATGGATTAACAAAGATCAGTATATATATGAGACTTCACTATAATTGAAAAGCATGCAGGAAAATTAACTGAATATTTGTATCAAAAACTTCACTCATTTCAAAGAACTAAGTACCATGAGAGTTCAAACACCCTATGAGTATCAGGTACTCAAAGATGGACTAGGAAATTTATGTATTTGGTTGATCAAGCGCTCTTATTGGGATTGAGCTGAATCACTCTCATAGTTTGTTGGAAATATTAGAAAGTCTTTTGTGCATAATTTTGTATATAGGTGGCTTCTACCTGAAGCCATTTTGTGTAAAGGCGGTACCCCTGGTACCTTCTTAACGAAACTTTATTTATCATTCAGAAAAGGAAAAGGATTTTTCTTAAACTTCAGACCGACAAAGACCCTTAAAGGATTTCTTCCCTATTTAATACACACTCACATCATAGGAGGAAAACAACGGCCATAAACCACGACTAGTGACAATGAGATCAAAAAAGACGTTTTGCTAGGCAATGGGATCACAGAAGACTAAAACCATCCTTTGCTTAAATAAGAAGAACAAAGGACGGAGATTTTTGTTCTTCCGGCTGCTCTTGAGCATATAACTGGATGTCAAAGCACATTGTATCAAGATTGGACGAACAATCGCATACCCAGCGAAGCTAATGACCACGGCTCAAACTCTAAACTGTACAGAATGATCTGCATTCTGCCAATCTCTACACCTAAATTAAAAAGTCGAATCAACCAAGAAGATTTCAACATCCCTGAAACACATCTATGGCTCATTCTTCAGGCATTAGATGAACATTCAACAAAGAATCAGCTACAACCTATGACAAATATCTTCCTTTCGGACCTCAAACCAGCACATGGAACACGTCAGCTAAACATAGTTCATAACTTCATACAGAAACCAATTCACCTAAAACAACAAAAAGCTCTAACCTTTAATCACGGTCGTTATCCAAAATCATCTAAGCTTCTCCTTGGCCGAGCTCTTCCTCGCAGCGTCCTTGACCTTCTCAATGTACCCTTCAATTGGCGGCGTGAGTGTCGCCATGAAGCGGTTTGCAGGGAAAGGTGTCAAATCTGGCACCAGCGCCGCCTCTCGCAGCTTCTCTAGCAGCGCCTTGATCGCCTCCTTCTTCATCCGCAACAAATTACCCTCCATAGCCTACCTCGCCATATGCCTCCTCATCAAAACCCTAGAATACTCCTTCGCGAGCCGCCTTCCATCCTCGATCGTGAGCCCATACTTCGGAATATTATCCGCATCGACCAGTCCCAACGAGATCAAATCCAAGCCCGGGGTCCCGATTATCCCTGGCTTCTCGGAGACGCCCAGTTTCGACTTCCCTTTCTTCAGCATGTCGATCTCTCGCTGCCAGTCTCTTGCTGATCAGCCCCATCTTCTCGCGCTCCAGACCGCTCAAGAGCGTCTCGTTCCCTTGATTTCGACTCGATCGAGCGAGATTTGCGCGGGCCGCGTGTCCCAAACGGGCGGCCGCGTCGCGCACTGTGGATTGCACCGAAGGGAAAAGCTAACGACGGGAGAGGAGATGAAACAGTTGGAGGAATCGAAGACTCACGAGCTACGCATGAAGAAACGGAAGCGGCGGAGAGAGAGTGAGGGCCAAAATCGATCGCCGCCGCGTGCGGTGGCTGTTCCGGTGTAATCGTGAGGACGGAAGAAGGGCACAAAACTGAAGAAAGTTGAACGTCTCTTGAAGAGAGCAAAGAAGGAAATTTGGCCAGAATGCATTCGGGAAGCCAGAAGCTACAAAAACTAGCTTCTTTTTTTTGGCCCAAAACGCATTCTGGAAGCAAAAACCCATTCTGGAACTTAAAAAAGAATGCATTTTTACCAAACGCGTTTTTATTCCGGAATGCAAAAATTACTCCAGAATGCATTTCGGAAATTTTTTAACAAACGCATTTCTATTCCGGAATGCATTCTGGAGTAGAATTTCTGCTCCAGAATGGATTCCATGCGCGCCCTAAGTAATCAGTTGAAAGTTGTGGCACTCAAGTGAACGTTTTATAGAAGTTGTGGACTTAAGTAATAAAAAAAAACGTGATGACATTCAAGTAAATACCATATGAAAGTTATGCTACTTGTGGTGTCCTTATCTCACAATCCACTTGAACAAACCAACAACACATAGCACCTAGTAAGTATGTTCAGCAACACAATTACATAACTTTTCAAAAATATTACCATTACACTATTCTTATTTGTTACCATTCTAATTGTATTTTCTCTACGACTAATTGAGTGATTCATTACATTTAATGTTGATGATATGATTAAATTGGCGATCAATTTAATTGCTTTTTATGATAAAAAGTTACTATTATATGAGTAACTTCTCTCTCTCTCTCTTTCTCTCTCTCTCTCTCTCTCTCTCTCTCTCTCTCTCTCTCTCTCTCTCTCTCTCTCTCTCTCTCTCATTTCTTCTTCATGACGCCATCATCACCTATTTATATGGTGATCGTGGTTCAACATTTACTAGTGAATATACACCAAATATCCATTCCTCACTCTCTCTCTCTCTCTCTCTCTCTCTCTCTCTCTCTTGCATATTTGAAAATATGCTCAACCTCCTTTGAGTCTAGTTCTCTCTTTATCTCTCCCTTTCTGAGATTCCAATAGCTCCGAAAGCAGCATTTAAAAGCACTTGCAAATCCACTAGCACGCGAAAATCAACTTGCATGGCCATTGTGCTTTGTCCCGCTTCTAGAGGTCCCACAGAAATTGATCTTACTCAACAACTTGAGAGATCTACGGAAATTACTACAAGAGATGATACTTCACTCACCCCGGGCGATTTAGCTACGAAAAGTGCATTACAGCTAATACGAACAACTATGAGGATTCCTATCGCTCATACAGTAAAATCACATGTACAAGCATCACAAGATTACGATCTTATACTCTCCATTCAAGAAGCCATCCTCTCGGCACATGGAGTTGAAGTACCTCCCGATGGATCGCAACAACTACAATTGCTTGCACATTTGTTCCCTCAACCTGAAGGTGAACCCCAAGTCACTTGGAGTAGCTTACAACTCGTGCTTATGGGATTACTTCAACAGCAAGTCTAGTCATTATCAGAAATGCCACTGCCTTGGCATCGGCATCCACTTCTGCACCAGTTATGTCCAACATTGCTCCAACTGGTGAAATTCCTGCTGAGGAACCAGAACGTGTTCCACCTACTAATGAACAACAAGAAGAAGAAATGGAAGAAAATGAATTAGAAGAAGGCGAAGGGGAAGAAGAAGAAACCCCTGAGGAAGAAAAATCAAAGCAATCTAAGGAAAGGACTGATGAGCCACACCAACAGGAAGACTAAACCATCTTGGCAGTTGAAATCAAAGGAATTGTCCTGGCATTGGTGAACCAATTACCGAGTCACAGCCTGATACTGAAGGACAAGTTGAAAAGAGGAAGGAGGATGATGATGATGATCGTGACTACACCACACTTAAACCAACAAAAGGTTTTTCTCTTGATCCATCATTTGAATCCCCTCTATTTCTCTCTGCTAATCACGAAAATCATTTCCTATCTCTCTTATCTCGTGAGCCAATTGCAAATTGTTTCGTCAAGTTTTCCTACCTAGACAAGCATGGCATTTTCATTTCCGAGATGTTTGAATGATTCTCTCTCAATTTATTCTGCACTCTTCAAGAACAAGTTTATCCATATGTAGTAGCAAAGTTCTATTCGAGCATCTTTTTTTCAACTCAAGATTGTTTCACTTTCACTTTTGAAAAACATGACTACACTATCTCTACTGAATCTCTCGCAGAACTCATTCATCATCCTTTGAGCCAATTCAAGAAATCCCTACCAGCCCCTCTAAAGCTTACTCATTTATCATGGAGAGCATTGAGCCTATTCGACATGACAAGATCTCACTGAATTTGTTGCCTTTTAAGATAAATATGATTTACAAAATTCTGATTATGTGCCTCAATCCTAAGTCTAGCTCCACAAATGATGTCTCTCACTACAAAGCATGACTTCTCTTGGTAATTATGAATGAAGTCAACTTCTCTCTCGCTCATCCAATCATTCTTCATACGCATCGCATTGTGAACAGGAAATTAGGAAAAGCACCCTATGGAGCCCTTATTACTCTCATCTTGTGCGCCACATGTAGCAGCATCAATGATGATGTCAAAGCGAACAAGCTGACCAATGTTGAGATTGGCAAGGAAACACTTAAGAAAATGATTATGCGGTAAACACTAGAAGGATGGGTCAACATGCGCAATGAGATTGTCCACATAGGACATCGTAAGGAAGGTGTGAAATGGGCAATGCGTGGTAAAGGAAACGCATAGTGGCATGCCCTCGATCAAGGAGATCATCATCTCGGGAGGAGCCTATGCCTGATTAAGCCTAGAAGGAAGAGCGTCCAACTATATGTTCTACGAGGCTATTCAGTACGTGCAAAGCAACGTCAGTTCACTTGGCCAATACCTCGTGCATCTTGAGTGATCTATTCTCAACCTACAGTGCTATAATCTTGTTCACATTTCCAGAATCCTTTACCCCTACCGCAAGAACTCCTCCCTTAACCAAGAAGAGATCGCATTGTTCCTAGAACTTTTAAGACTTGACATACCCGATGCAGATGTTCTCTTTTTATTTTGTTTTTCAGACTGATGTTTTTATGTACCTATCTACTGGTTTGCTTAATGAATCTCTTTGCTTATCATGTGCTTATCTGATTATCTTTTTTATCATGACAAAAAGGAGGAGAGGTGCGATGTGAAAATGGAGAGACGTGATATGGGCGATATGAACAATATGAAATTTGAATTACAATTCGATAAATATGTGAAGAGTTATGCGATATGTGATGACTATGCATACTAAACGATGACACTTTGAGAGATAATTAAATAATGGCTAAATCTTATGTGAACGATATGACTATGCGATTTGCTGACGGTTACTTATTTTGTTCCTTATCATTCGGATTTACTACAACTTTGCTGTGTTCGCTTATACTAAGTTAAAACTGATTAAAGATATGTTATCTCTCAATGTTTGTCTCATTATTTTCATTCAAGATTACAAGAGACTAACAAATGATATACAGATTTTGCCAAATCTACTGTTAAGCAGTTACTCTTTAGTCTCACCGCAAATATCTCGATACTTATTTTATTCTTTTACATTTGCATTATAGTTTTGTTATCATTAAAAATGGGGAGATTGTTGGGAAAACATCTTTATGGAAATTTGATGATTCCTAAACTCTCTTTAGTACTAATGTTTACTATGATGAGTCTAGATGGTGAAATTGGTAAATGGATTATCAATGATTCCTTGTATTAGTAAAGATGAGAAACTAGACTTTGACATGTACGTAATAAGTATCTATGTGCGTGGTATTTCATGGTAGCTTGGAATGACTGGTCGAGCTAGTATTCTTGGAAGTCTTTGGGTACTGATAAAGATGGAAAGATCATTGGTCCCAACATCACATGTCATTTGGTCAGTATTGTCATTGAAGATCGTCAACTAGATCGCTCACAATCTACACCGGTCATATTGTGCATTGGATCGTGATGGTGATGCATTTATCTGTAATGATTGTGAGATATGAGCTGGAAGATGACCGTTGATGGTACAAAAAATAGCCGTTACAAGATTGGATTCCATAGCTAGAAAACTGGGAAATTATAACTAAATAAAAAAAGCAGCCAACAATTTTTTACTTCAGGATAGTGGCAGCAGACTCTATTTTATGAAACTTGCAATAGTAAGGGGAAGCGATTGCAAGTGTAGTCCCGATTCTATCAAAGTTCTCAAACAGCTAGTTGGGCATCCTTGAAGGTCTCCAATAGATTGATTGAAGACTTCAGTATATAAGGAGCAATGAAGCTGAGAAGAGGGTTGAACAAGTTGAATACTTCAACTATAATATAAGTTAGAAATTGTCTCTGATTGAGTAGAGTTTCTCACTCTATTGGTTTAGCATTTTAACAGGTAATAGTCAAGTGCACAAGTGTAAGTGCAGTGATTGTGTCCTAAAGGTGTGATCTATAGTGTGAAAGGAACAACTCTACTTACTTTGCGGATTACTAGTGAAATCCAGCCAATCTTAAGGCCATTAGTGGGATAATGGATTAGGCTTAGCTATAAAGCCGTGTGATGTGTTCACTTGACCATGTTTTACATACCAGCATCACGGACGCTTGTCTTGCTTTTAACTCTATATGCTGTGTTGATTGTTTAATATTTGTTAACATCTAAATTTTGCCAATCATTTAGTGGTTAATTGCATAGAAAATTAAGGATTAAATTTTAACCCCTAAACAAAAATATCAAAATCGCATAGCATATAGTTTAGGATCTTATAGTTTAATTGCAGTCCACATCGGACCGACAGTGGCGAATAAGCTGAAAATCTATCGCATAAACCGAGCTCGTTCGTCGAGTGAAACTCGGCTCACTCAAGGGATGGGAGCCGAAAATCACACGTCAAAAGGGCTCGGTTGTCTTAATTTGAGCTTAAATTAGCCAATCAAGTTTAATTGAATAAAAGCCTGAATTAATTCAGCCAACTTGAAATTAAATAAAAATTAAAGGATAAAGCCTAAGCCTAAGCCCATTAGGACTAGAAAGCCCGGCTAATTAACCTAGAGTTGCGATATAAATATATGGTTATGCGTCATAATTAAGGGAGGCTCTCATAATTTTCAGAAATCAGAATTTTCATAGAGCTTTTCAGAATTTCCCAAATACAATTCTGAAGAACGAGAGGCACACGTGAAGAGAGCAAAAGAGAGGATCACGGGTGGACCATCGCCGCGCCGCTGCCCCTGCATCGCCGCCACCTGCCGCGCCAACCGCGCCTCTGCCCCTGCTTCGCCGCCGCCCGACGTTGCCCTTGCATCGTCGACGCCTACCGCGCCAACTGCCCCACTGCCCCTGCGTCGCCGCCGCCTGCCGCTGCCCTTGTGTCTCCAACGCCGCACCGCTGCCCCGGCATCGCCAACCACCGCCGCTGCCCCCGCTGCACCGCTGCCCTTGCACCACCGCGCCAACACCGCGCCAATAGCCGCGGCCAGACGGGTGGACTTGTCCCGCCACTGCTTCCACCGCATCACCAACGCGCCACCTCCTGCATCACCGCCGCTGCTCCCGATGCCGCGCCGTACTCCCATCACCACCGCTTGCCGGCGTGCACCGTTGGCCACCGTTCGGTTCCGATCCGCCAGTGATTCAAATTTGGAAACAAATTTTTGGATTAGGTAAATAGCTTATCCTGATTTGGTTTAAAATATTTTATTGTTTAATCCATGCTTATCGGTATCTAACTTTGCATATTTGAACAATAGGTATTATTTCAATTAAGATTTATTTATTCTTTGGAAATTATGGACGTCTATTACTTGTCAAATTTGGATAGAATTTTAAAATTTTAAAATCTTTTGAATATATCCCAAGATATTTAAGTTAGCAAAAAAATTTTCAATATGTGATCGGTTAGGAAAATCTCTAGGGGAAGAACAGCATTGGTGCCAAAACTTATGTACGGAGGTCACTTTGATGCCAAAACTTCCATTTGGATCACTTAAGTGCCAAATCGGAGAAAAAACGATCACTTAAGTGACAACGGCGAGAAATTCCGACTAAATTTAATACGTGACTTTTCTATTTAAATTTTAATGACACATTGCATTTCCACGTGTATAATTCAATTTTGTAAATATTTTTTTCTGATTTTTTTCTTTCTTTTCTTTTTTCCTTTCTTTTCTTTTTTTTTCCTTTTTTTTCTTTTTTCCTTTCTTTTCTTTTTTTTCCTTTTCTTTCTTCTTATTTCCGCTGGCCGGCGTTCGGCCACTGGCCATGGCCGGCTTCGCCGGGCATTGCCTTCCTTCAGGCAAGGCCACAGTTGCCTCGCCTGGAGTCGCCTTCCTCCGGGCGAGGCCGCCGTGGCCTTGGCGAGGGCTCGCCTCGCCAGATCCGACGAGGCCAGCCCTTGCCGAGGTCGCCGTGGCCTCGGCGAGGGCTCGCCTCACCAAATCCGGCACCTGGGCAAGGCCGTGGCCGGTAAAATATTTTGGCCTATCGTCGGCCATGGCCGGTAAAAAATTTTTTATTAACATTTTTTTTATTAAAATATTTTTTTCTTTTTTCTCCCATGGCCTGATCGCGGGCCATGGCCGGTAAAATAATTTTTTATTAAAATATTTTTATCAAAAATATACATTTTTATTTTTTTTTTGCCATGGCCGGTAAAATATTTTTTTATTAAAATATTTTTATTAAAAATATATATTTTTTCTTTTTTTGCCATGGCCTGATCACCGGCCATGGTAGGTAAAATATTTTTTTATTAATAATTTTTATTTTTTTGGCCATGGCTTGGTCGTCGGCCATGGCCGGTAAAATATTTTTTATTTTAATAATATTTTTATTAAAATATTTTATTCTCATCATATTCGGCGAGGGCGGTCCTCGGGCCAAACATTATAAACTACATTAAAAACCAAGAAAAGGAAGAAGAAAACAAAAATTGATTCTCAAAATTGTTCCCAGAATTAAGAAGCTACATTTTTTTTATTCTTAATTCTGCTCCAAAACTGATTTTGGGAACAATTTTTGACAAAATTGTGCCCAGAATCAAAAAATTAAACAAACGCATTTCTGTTCCCATACTGATTCTGGGAACAAAAGAACAGAATCAAACACTGTTTGGCAAGTTGTCATGCGCAGCCCTAGCCCTGCAAAATTTGATGTGCTACAAAGCTCATGAGTTATTTGGAGGGTATTCATTAGGTTATCATATTTCCCCCTTATTATAGTTTATTTGCATTTCAAGTCTGTTTGTTTTGCAAAAAACATTGTCCGACATCTGGTTTGTTACGGAAAATGAGTCCACAAAAAATGTTATCCTAATCAAGAGAAAATATTTTCCTATCAAAGCTTAAATTTGGAAAATGATTTCTTCTTTGAAAGAGCCAAAAAATATTTTCCAAAAGATAACTAGGTATCGGCGCTTGAACCTAAAACTTTACACTTGGGCACCGAAACTACAACATTGGTTCCAGATCCTGGTGTTCAGGACTAGGTTTACGGCAATCGGGCCTAGGCCATTGAGGCTAGCCTGGGACCCCAATGCTTTGGCATGGGCCCCCGGCGTCCATGCACGGATTCTTCGAGGTCGAGCCCGAACCCCCAATGCTTATACCTGATGCTCCGACACCCGAGCCCTGATCCTTAAAGGCCATGCTTGGGTCCCCGATGCTCGAGTTCTTGTCCCAACCCTTAGGCTTGGGTGCACAAAGGTCGCGTGAGGGTCCTCGATATCCGGGCTCGGGTCATTTGTTAATGAAACGTTTATTCTTATAAAAAAAATTTTCAAATATTTTAATTTTATTTTTTCTTTTCTTTTCTTTTCCTTTCTTTTTCTTTTTACTTCTTCCTTGGCCGGTTGCCAACCATGGCAATCAGCCTTAGGCAAGCTTGCCGACCATGAAACAAATGGACATTTTCTTTTTGCTTCATTATCAGATTTTCTTTATCAAACAAAGGAAAATACTTTTTGGGTCTTTTGAAGTTTTAGCCAAACATCTAAAAATATCATGAAAAATGTTTTTCAGAAATGGTACATTTTCCGCGAAACAAATGGACTTTCAATGTTCATTTAAACGGGAAAGCAGGAAAATAAATGGTATTACCAAGAAAAACGTAAGGGAATACAAATGGAAATTTAAAAAAAAAATAAAGGAATAGGAATGAAATGAGATCCTTCGACTTATGTAAAGAATGAGATCCTACAAATGACTTTTGGGCCTTGTACAGTGTCCAACCGGATAAAGAATTTGATTTATCCAGCAAGCCCAACATAACAATGTCTATTGAGAAGATCTCAATTTTCTACTTTCCATCAAAGAAAAAGCCCAACTCTATGGGCCATCAAGAAGCCCAGTTAAAGAGGATTAATCACTCCAAAATGACTTGAAGCAGCCTCTCATCATATCTTTGGACAAGATAGATTCTCATTGTTTCTAATTATTATTCATCAGAACTTTAGTGACATTTTATTCTCATTCTGTATTTAGTTATTCTCCTGTCCACATTCTTAATTTATTGATGAGCGGCCTTTCTGATTGGAACTTTGACCGGAGTTCTTTTGGGGAAAGCATATACTAGATAGAAAATATTTGTGGATGTTAATTCTGGGGTGACTAGATCCCCGTATTGCTCATATTCTGGTAAAAAAGTAAAAGGACGGCCACCGTCGTATGTGCCTTTGCATCGATACTACTCATCTTCAAAGATCCTCGAACCTAATGGATACAAAAGAAAGCAAAAAATTCTCTTGCCTATGTCATCTACGGACGTATTCCATGCGACGAAATCAGGGCTTAGAAACCATAAGTGATCCCATCAAAGTCGATTTTGTGCCACACACACAATGTTGGTTCCGACTTGGTTCTTTCTCTCTCTAAAGAACGAGAATCATTTGCTTTTGACCAAGTTCAGCTCACGTGTAAGCATATACTCACAGAACTGAAAATTGGCCAATTTGCACGATGAACTTGGCATGTCTGGCTTTTTAGTCCTAACTTCAATGTTAGTGGGAAATTTCGAAAAACGGGCGCGCGCGCGCGCACACACACACATATATATATATATATATATATATACTGAGTTGTAAAAATTTTTAATTGGTCAATTAGCGTTGTGATTAATGAATTTTGTTAACAAGTGCCCAATGGGACTTTTGAAGCACCATAAAAAAATATTATCATTTCCAACGCATTGTCTCTTTCATGTTATCTACAATCAGTGTATTGAAAACCTTCATTAAGTATGATTAATGAATACCTAGAGGAATTCGTTAGCAAGATCTTATGTAATTAAGTTCTTCCATTAGCGCACATGTTGACGTGATTATATTGATTGTCAACCTCCAAATGGTCCTACAAAACCTATTTTTTTAGGTAAAAGGTTGGGATGGAGCAACAAATGTTGACATCCCCATTTGGTGTTACTATATGAGTTTTACACCCTCCATAAAATGTTCGATTTGAATTATAATTATTGCTAATTATGTGTGAGCTTGTCACTGTTGCGTCCACTACGGTACTTGTTGAAGTAGACCTGCAGTTGTGCTATGCTATTTTACAATTGAACCTTGGCCTTGCGACACTTGCTGTACAAAATTGGCATTTTGATGAATCCATATGTAATCTCATGTTGAGATATTCCTATGAGAATGTATGGCAAAAGATTCTTACAATGAAAAATTATTGTGGTGTAGAAGATTTAATAATCTAGTCGACGCCTTATAATCAATTAAGTTAAGCTTTTGAGGAAAAGACGAGCTTAACTGAATGCATTAATGGCTTCGAACTTGAATTTCTTGCTGATCTTCCAAAGACTAAGTATGGAATTTACGTTGCACGTCCCAACAAGTGGTACTAGTATCGATTGTTCATTGGTGGACCCGCCAAATGTGTATGAACATTCCATAAATATCTAAAAGGAGAAATCTTGTCGACCATCAAGTTTGTCGGGAAAGAGGCTATGGGTAATTGTAGTCATTTTCAACTTCTAGTTTGCTTGAGACGTCATAATATTAATAAATAGAAAATTTAAAACTATCACAATACCTCTATATTGTATTTGCAATATCAAGCAAACGAATGTCTTGGAATTATAATAAAGTTGATCTTGTTAAAGAGTATATCGAAAATACACATTGACTCATATAGAAACTAACGAGAAAAGGATATTAGAAGTGTCAAAAGTTGTGTACGGCGCTTACTTTAGTGCCAAAAATTTTCGCTGACTCACTTAAGTGTCAAATTGAAAAAAAATGGTCACTTAAGTGCCTCCAGCGAGAAATTCCAGCAATTCATCTCACATGGCATTTTTTTATGAAATTTTAATGTCTATGTGGCTTTTTTATCAAAACTGAATTCCAGTGTAGATGATGACCTGGCCTTTCTTGACAATATGGCATCCCTTCAAGTTTTAAACTCATTCTTTCTCTCTCTTTATGTTCTTGCTTCTCTCTTCTCTCTCTTGATTCCGGAAGCATTACGAAGCTCCTTCCATGGACAGCACAAAAATCACACGATTAGAAGACAAAACCATTACAACACGAATCAAATCTTAAAAGCACGCTCGATCCAACAAGATATTAGATCAGTAGAATATCTTAGATGAGAAGTTTTCATGATTTTCCGGCGAGCAAAAAGCAACCATCCCACAAACAAAAACAAAATACCCAGATGAGGGCTTTGCTTCAGTTGGTTGCGATTTTGAAGGTGAAATCAGCAGAAAGGGGAAAACTTGAGATAAGCCATCCCATAAACAAAAACAAAATACCTAGATGAGCATTGTGCTTAAGTGGGTTGCGATTTTGAAGGTAAAATCTACCGAAAAGGGAAAACGTGAGGTAGAGGGTTGTTTTCCAGTATTTAACTCCATTTTTTTTAATTTTTTGAGATTTAAATTGCAATTTTGGGAGGTCCTACTCCGTCCACTCCCTTGCCTAGCGCCTCTCCGCCATGGGCATGTGGAAGGGCAACTGTTGTCTTCCTCCTCTCCTCTCGAAGTCTGCCTCATCGTTATTTCCCTTGGTGCCGCCATCATCATCAGCATCCGAAGCTTCATCGAGGCTCCCTGTTTACTCTCATCACCTAGAGTTTCAGCAACTAATATTCCATCAAATCCTCTGTTATGAGGTAGGGTTTGAGGAAGAAGCTCAATTTGTCCCCAAATCACCGATTTTGATATTAGGGTTTGAAGGGAGGCTGAATTTGGGGCAAATATGTGGTAAATGGCGTCATTTGGGTTAATAAATGCTGACTCACTATACCGGCGAGCCATGTCGATCAAAAGAAATATTAAAATATTATCACATTGGATTTTCAGCAACCCAAATTGGATTTGACATTTAAGTAATTCTCTTTTTTAAAAAGTGACGCTTAAGTGATCCAAAAAAAGATTTTGGCACTAAAGTGAGCGTTGTACACAACTTTTGGCACTTCTAGCGTTCTTCTTCCTTAACTATATTTCTTTAAGATATTTCTTCTATGCCAGCTAACAAGCCTAAACATTTTGTAATTTTGGCTATTCCAAATTTCCAATATAAATTCAAACATAAGAGGACCTTTTTATATGTCAAGTTTAGTCAGGCTAAATCGAGTGGACCAGATACTAACATTGGTCTTCGTAAGTTGTTTGCTAAGTGACATGATAATGTGTAAGTGGCTATTTGAGTGATAACAGCATTTAAGAACCAATGGTAAATCCGTCACATCATTTGGCAAGCATTTTTCAACGTATTTTGATTCATTTATTCTATATATGAGATTTGATAAATTATCTATTTCTTCAGTATATTACACACATCTTATTTTACAAGACTAAATATTCTGCCAAAGTTTTGACTTTTAACTATTCCAAACTTTTAACAGTTAAAAAAAAACACTTAACTATGATTCAAGCACAAAAAGGAAAAAAGAAAGAAAGAAAGAAAATATTCTACACATGGCGAGTCAAGTCAGGTTGAGCTGGGTTAGCCCCACCTAAGCCAGAAATTTTAAGGTTAGGATTGGTTGACATGAAAATTGGGAGGCCTTTATTTTGCAGAAAATTAATGATTCGGAAAATATTTTTCTAAAACCGATCGTTGATATTGCTTACAAAATTGAATGATATAAATTGTCGTTGATAATGAAAATAATTTCATTGACTAATTATTTCAAACAAAATAAATAATTATTCATTTTTCATAAAATAAACAGAGCCTTATACTTTCATTATTCTCCTTACCATGGTCAAGGAAAAAAACCACCAAAAACCCCAAACTTTCCCACCTGTGACACATTTACCCCGAACTTTTTTTTGGTGATACTAAAAACCCCAAACTTTATTATTTGTGATACAATTACCCCAATATACATTGTCCATGGGCATTTTCGTCTTTTTTGCTTTTTTTTTACTTTTTTTTTCTTTCTGGAGAGGGCGGCCCTCGTCGGTGACGGGCGAGGGCAGCCCGCTCGGGCGAGGGTCGCCCTCGCCCGCCTAGGCGTCGTGCGAGGCTCGCCCGCCTAGGCGTCGTGCGAGGCTCGCCCTCGCCTGCGCGGGCAAGGGCAAGGCTCGCCCGATGTCAGTGAGCCTCGCCCTCGGTCACCCAGGCAAGGGCGAGCCTCGTCGGCGTCGGGCAAGCCTCGCCCTCGCCAGTTCGGGCGAGGCTCGCCCGACGTTGGCGAGCCTCGCCTGACGCAGGCAAGGGCGGCCCTCTTCGGACCTGGCGAGGGCCGCCCTCGCCGGAAAGAAAAAAAAAGTAAAAAAAAAAAAGCAAAAGCAAAAAAAATGAAAATGCCCATGGACAATGTATATTGGCGTAAGCGTGTCACAAATAATAAAGTTTGAGATTTTTGGTGTCACAGAAAAAAGTTCGGAATAAATGTATCACAAGTGAGAAAGTTTAAAATTTTTGGTGGTTTTTTCCCTTCTCCTTACCATGGTGAAGGGCATCCACATTTCACCTTTGCCATGAATGTGAACACTTGAGATCTTGGCTTGCTTTTCACGTGTCTTCAGAAGATTCAAGCTTCTCAAGTCGATCAAGGCATTACGTATTGGTCAAAATGGAACAACATGCCCCAGAAATGCTTTTTGATTAGTTTATTTCGAGTTAGTCTACAATTCGAACTTGACTACTTACAAATGATAGAAAAAAAGAATACCAAGTCCAAAAGCGGTATCATCAGAGCTACAGCAATTGGGCAGCCATTGATTCTCTGACAAATTTGTTCCAGTGCTCGAGAAAGTAAAAAACGAATTAATGCTCTTTCGAGGAAGGCCAGCCCAAGACGGCCACTCCACAATGTTCTTGAACTGATGACTTCTTATATTCTTGATTGACTTAGAGCCTTCCAAGGTTCTTTTCTCTTCTAACCAACCAATGTGGGCCCAATGGGTTTGGGATTCTCAATGCTCGTACATTGGGCATTCTTTAATCAATTGGGTCAATCGCACAATCTCTTGCCACTTCAATTTGTTGTGAGCTGGCATGCATTCTTGGAGCTTCACCAATGCAATTATAGTCTCTATATGTCCCTAAAGCATTTGTTAGGTATACATTATAGAGAAGATTTTGATTTGTTCGTCCATGCGTTATAGATGAAAAAATCAATTTGATTAGAAGAAATTGAATTTTTAGCATTTAAGTTTATGCTGGACGAAGTGGTGGAACAATCCATTTCCACCAGTGAGCCTAACTTGATGACGTAAGATAATAAATATTAAGCCAACTCAAACGAAAATAATCATTTCCAGTGGGCGATTTGTGAAGACATGCTGACGGGTTAGCCATAATAAGAAGAATTCTTTAAAGGTCAGCCTGTGATTTAGGTACGACATGAATTACATATACATATATTTGTTAAATTATGAGATGAAGAATTAATAAAAGTAAGAATTTCCGAAGAATATCAAAGTATATCTACATTAACGAACAAAATAACTGTGCAAGTACATTAATGTTAATGTTAATGGGGTAATAAACCTTTCCTTTTTGTATCCTAACAAATGTAAAGAATAGTGACTTTGGAGCTTTGTTGTAAGGTGGCTAAACAACAAAACTCCCTTCTACTTCCTTTTAATTTGTATGTTAGATACCCCAAACGTTACAACCTATATCAGACTGGAATAGGTTGTATCCTAACAAATGTAAAGAATAGGTTGTATTGTTAGTCTCAACAATAAGCAAATGAGCATGAGAGATAGAAGACTTTGTAAGCAAATATATAGTGGTTCTGCAGCCCATATCCACTCCCTTGGACTGACAACCAAGAATCAGTCTAGAATCCACTTACAATCTTTAGAAGGTTACAAATACTAGTAGGTGCTGCTTCTGCTTAGAGATAGTAGATAGGTATGTTGGAAATAAAAAAGACTATTCATAATCCAAGCTCATCTCGTAAATTGGATTCTTGCAATTATTATCTAAAGACTCGGAGTTTTGGAAATTGTTATAGAGGAAATTATGTTTACTTATTGTTGCTTATTTTCAAGATAGTTTTTAATTGTTCTAGTTATCTAAAGGGTCTATAAATATTATGTAATCCTTCAAGACATATTTGAATATCAATTCCAAATTTTATTTTTCCAACATTTGGTATCAGAGTCAGTTTTGGCTGAGTTTTGTGAATTCGGCTTAGAAAATCTCGTGTCATATGGCCTCTGTGAATGGTGCCGAGACGATCCAACCTCAACTCCCAAGGTTCAATGGGATTGAGCATTGGAAGATCTAGATGGAGGTGTTATTCGGGTTTCAAGAGCTGACCAAGATTGTGGAAGAAGGATTCGTAGAGCCAGAAACGCCGACAGATTTGACAACGGAGGAGCAGAGGACGATAAAATAAAATTGCAAGAAAGATCGTAAGGCTCTCTTTTACATCTTTCAAGCGATCGATTTGTCAATCTTTAAAAAAGTGGCGAATTCGAAGATGGCAAAAGAAGCTTGGGACTCTCTCATCAAAATATACAAAGGTGTTGAGAAGGTCCAGAAGGTTTGGCTTCAAACTCTTCGTCGACAATTCGAGCTCCTTCAAATGGAAAAGTCGAAGTCCATTTCTGACTATTTCTCACGAACATTGGCTCTTGTCAATCAAATGAAGGCCAATGGTGAGACTATTAGTGACCAACAGATCGTTGAGAAGATTCTTCGGATGCTAACTTTGCAGTTCGAATATATTGTGACTTCCATTGAAGAGTCTCGGGATCTCTCTATTTTGACCATTGATGAGTTGATGGGCTCTCTACAAATGCACAAGCAACAACTCAAGGAGAAATCCAGGATGGTAAAGGAAGCTCTACAAAGCCAATTGGTGTCGCCCAATGAAAAGAAGAAATTTTCTAATCAGAGGAAAGATAAAAAGTGGCAAGAGAAGCATTCTGGACAACGAAAAGTGAAGTCCCATATTTAGTGTTTTAATTATAAAAAGTATGGGCATTAGCAATCCGATTGTCGAAGCAAGAAGATTGGTGGTCCAAGTTTCATGCCAAGGTATCAAGATTTGTTGATAGCGACGATGAGCATGACAATGCTCTTTTATTCACGCGTAATGCTGCAGTGGAAAACCAGAAGAACGCTTAGTACTTAGACACCAAATGTAGCAATCACATGTGCGGCGAGAAAGAATTATTCTCAAAACTTGATGACACCTTTCGTTCAGAGTGAGGTTCGGGAATAATGCCAAAGTTTCTATCATGGGAAAGGGGACAATTAAAATCAAGGCGAAGGATGGGTCGGTTCAAGCATTTTGGACGTTCATTATGTTTCGGTCTTCAAGAAAATCTCCTAAGCATGGGACAATTGTCCGAGCGAGGCTATCACATGACCATTAAGGATGAGATTTGCACAATTCATGATGGCAAAGGAGGATTGATTGCGAAGGTAAAAATGGCTTGAAATCGACTTTTTCCTTTGTATATTAATTATGGCTTTGGCACAAGCGGTTCGGGCATATGAATTTTGACAGCTTGAAACTGTTGTCTCGAAAGAAGATGGTACATGGACTACCTAAAATTTCTTCTCCGAAGGAGATATGTGAATCATGTGTTATTGGAAAAAAGTGCAAAGAAAGCTTCCCTTCGGGACAATCATGGAGAGATTCAAAGCTGTTGGAGTTAGTGCACTCCGACCTCTGTAGACCTCTTGGTGAATCGTCAAATCAGGGGTACAAGTATTTTGTTACCTTCATCGATGACTTTAGCCGAAAAACATGGGTTTATTTCTTGAAGCACAAGTCCGACGCCATTGATTCTTTCAAGGAGTTCAAAGCCTATGTAGAAAAACAAAGAGGGCACCAAATTCGGATTCTCCAAACTGATCATAGCACAGAATATTTGGTTGGTGATGGCTTCTTCAAACAGTGTGGCATCAAAGCATCAATTGACAGCACGGTATACTTCTCAACAAAACGGAGTAGCGGAGAGAAAAAACTATACTATTGTTGATATGGTTTGTACCATGCTTCGTTCCAAACAATTACCTAAGCATTTCTAGGCGGAGGCAGTTGCTTGTGCTGTTTACTTGTTGAATCGGTGTCCTATAAAAAAGGTCTTGAGTTCAAGACTCTAGCGAAGGTGTGGAGTGGTCGAACCCTTTCAGTTCAACATCTTCGCGTGTTCAGGTGTATTGCTTTTGCTCATGTCCCAAATGAGCATCGCAAGAAGCTTGATAAGAAGAGTGAGAAGTGCATCTTCCTTGGTTACAGTAATGAGACTAAGGGTTATCGGTTGTATAATCCAGTAACAAAGAATGTGGTTATCAGTCGAGATGTCACCTTTGATGAGGAAGGCGAGTGGACTTGGAGCACGGAGGAGAAGAAGCAATTTCACTTTATCCTAGACAAGGAGAAGTCGGTTCAACTTGATTTAGATAGTCAATCTGAACTATTAGCGGCATCGGTGCAACCTAATCCGGTAGTAGAGATTCAGTCAGATTCTGCTGAAACGTCCTCACATCGTCCTCACGTCCATGGCGAGAACGAGTTTTACCAGCTCGTTTGAGGGATTGTGTTTTGTCCAATGATGATGATCCCTCTGATGAAGAAATTATTAATTTTGCTCTCTTTGCATATTGTGATCCGGCAAACTTTAAGGAGGCTTCCCGAGATGATGGTTGGTTTCGTGCTATGGATGATGAGATATATGCAATTGAGAAAAATGATACGTGGGAGCTCACTTCTCTTCCATAAGGCAAGAAGTCCATCGACATGAAATGGGTCTATAAGACCAAGTACAAGCCTAATGGTGATGTTGATCGGTTGAAGGCTCGTCTTGTAGTCAAGGGTTACAAACAAAAACCCGGTATTGACTATTTTGAGGTATTTGCTCCGGTTGCAAGAATGGAAACTATTTGCATGATCTTTGCTTTGTCTGCTCAAAGACGTTGGAAAATACACCAAATGGATGTCAAGTCCGCATTTCTCAATGGCGTACTTGAGGAGGAGGTGTATGTAGATCAACCCGAGGGGTATGTCAAGAAAGAACAAGAGGGTTTCGTATACAAATTGAAGAAAGCTCTTTACGGTCTCAAGCAAGCACCACAAGCCTGGTATACCAAAATTGATTCTTATTTCATGAATCATGGTTTTAACCGATGTCCTTATGAGCATGCTTTATATGTGAAGATTGGCTTGAACGGTGAGATGCTCATTATTTGCTTATATGTTGATGATCTCATATTTACCTCATATTTACCGGAAATTGTGAAGAGATGATTTCTGACTTCAGGGAAGCCATGACTCGTGAGTTTGAGATGATAGATATGGGTCTCATGTATTATTTTCTCGGCCTTGAAGTTACATAATCGGACGATGGTATTTTTATTTGTCAACAAAAGTATGCCAAGGATATTCTTGAGCGTTTCAAGATGGCTACTTGTAAACCAATTAGCACTCAAATGGAGGAAAGATTGAAGTTGACAAAAGATGGAAGTGGCTCCGAAGTCGATCCCATATATTTCAAGAGGCTAATTGGGAGTCTACGATATTTGACTTCTACTCAGTCAGATCTTGTTTATAGTATTGGGATGGTAAGCAGATTTATGGAGACTCCTAGACAATCACACTTGTAGGCGGTAAAAAGAATTTTACGGTACATTACTACGGATGATGATATATTCTACACGGTTTCTAATAATTTTCAGCTTATGGGATGTACAGACAATAATTGGGGAGGTGATATTAGAGAAAAGAAGAGTACTTCCGGTTATGTTTTCTCTTTAGGAAATGAAATTTTTTCTTGGTCCTCGAAGAAGCAACATGTGGTTGCTTTGTCCAGTACGGAAGCGAAATACAGAGCAACGACCTATTGTGCTACTCAAGCAATTTGGCTACGTTTGATGTTTACTGAATTACGTCATAAGCAGGAGCATCCGACGGTGATTAATTGTGATAATAATCAGCAATTGCCCTTGCAAAGAATCTAGTCTTTCATGGAAGAAGCAAGCACATTGATATAAAGTATCATTTCATTCGAGATCTAGTGAAGTCCGAGGAGATTGTGTTATAGTTTTGCAAATCGGAAGACCAAGTGGCTAACATGTTTACTAAGCCGTTGAAGACGGACTCCTTCCTAAACTCAAGAGAATGATCGGCATGGTCAAGATGAGCTCGATTTAAGGGAGGCTATTGGAAATAAAAAAGACTTTTTGTAATCCAAGCTCATCTTGTGAATTAGATTCTTGCAATTATTATCTAGAGACTTGGAGTCTTGGAAATTGTTATCGAGGAAATTATGTTTACTTATTGTTGTTTGTTTTCAAGATAGTTTTTAATTTTTCTAGTTATCTAAAGGGTCTATAAATATTATTAATCCTTTAAGACATATTTGAATATCAATTCCAAATTTTATTATTCCAACAAGGTCGCACTCTAACACCCTCTGATAAGTGATTATGATAAGCAAGAAAGTACTTTCACATGATGAATCACAGATACAAGCAGTAACGCTTTTTTAGCACGAGACAAAATAAGACAATTAGAGAGATGGAAGTTTTCACAATTCCGCCAAATAGACTTCCAGACTTCAAGTAAGAGTTCGAGGGTCTTTAGGCTGGTCAATCGCTGGCCTACAGACTGCCTATACAGTCTGACTTTGTTGACAAAAGTGAGGTTTCCCTGATTGGATCCTTCTGCCTCTGTCAATTGTCTGGCTTTCTAGTTGCCAGCACGAAAGTGGTAAAATTGCTTTGATTCAACTCGAAACTTTCTGTAGTAGACTTCTAGGCTCCAACACTAATCATTTACCTCTTTGTCTAAATTTTAAATTAAATCAAAAGAGATTCAGGTCTTCTGATCCAGATGATAGAAGCACATGACACATCTTCTACTGAGTTGATTGCGGGAGTTACTTCCACCAATGGTCCATCCAGTCTTTCCTTCCAAGCATATTTACGACTTTGGCTCTACTTTCACCTTTCATGGTCCATCCAAACTCCTCGATCTATCATATTTGTTCACCGTCTACTTAGATCTATGAAGCTTTTAGACACCTTGGCATTTAATACCCTATTTACCTTTGATAGTAGCAAAAATCCTTTTTCTTCACGAACCTGATGGGATACCATCTGCATATTATTCATACATTTATCAAAGGACAAGGCACATATTAGTAACTTTTAATCATTTTGTCATCCTTAAAATATCATAGGGAGTTTCTCCGACATTACTTATACAAAAAGAGGATTTGATACCCTATGATGAAGCACGATCTTGCTGTGCTACCAATTGATGAAGAACAAAGCCCTTATAAAGATACTTTAGAATCTTAGAAAGGGAAGCAAATTAGATAGCAAGAAAGGGGAGAACAAAATTAGAGATATAGAGGAAATAGATATAAGGCCAATCTGGGGCAAACCTTTAATAAGACTCATATTAGCAAAATAACTCTGTATAAGAAAATTAAATAAAATATAAATATTCTAAATCCTAGAAAATGGAAAATAACTACATTAAATAAAGTAACAATTGATGAGGTGGTTGGAAAAATCTTGTCCTGCATCAATCGGGAGTGTTTGCTAAATCCTATACACTAAATTAATGTGTAAAGTTCCTATTCGCGAAGCGAAATAATTTAAAAATCAAAATGTATTCACTAACCTTTTAAATACTTTCAACTTGTTTTAAATGCAGCTAATTCACATCATTTTTATAATAAAATCAAAATATCCCTAGCACCTCTCCTTCTCAATACATGCTTTCAGGCAATACCAATAGATGTTACTCGCTATGACAAGACTAAGGGCCCGTTTGGTAACGTGCCAAATAGTGAAAATTTCTGTTATTTTGTTCCCAGAAATAGTTTGGGAACAGAAATGTGTTTGGTAAACTTTTTGTTCTTGGGCACATTTTTGCAAAAATTTGTGCCCGGAAATATTTTTGGAAGAGAAACAAGAAGTAAAAAAAAGTTACTTCTTGTTTCTCGGCACAATTTTGAGAATGAGTTTTTTTTCTTTTTCTTTTCTTTTTTGTATTGTTCTTCTCTAGGCTATGGTTGGTCGCTGGCGGCCAGGCCATGGAAAAAAATATATTAATAAAAAAAATATTTTTTCGGCCATAGCTAGCGACCAGGCCATGGCCAAAAAATGGAAAAAAATATATTAATAAAAAAATATTTAAAAAAATATTTTACCGGCCATGGCCGGCGATCAGGCAATGGCAAAAAAAAGGAAAAAATATTTTAATAAAAAATATAATTAATAAAAACATATTTAAACAAAATATTTTATCGGCCATAAAAAAGGAAAAAAATATTTTAATAAAAAAATATTTAAACAAAATATTTTACCAGCCGTGGCCTGCGATCAGGACATGGCAAAAAAGGAAAAAATATTTTAATAAAAAAATATTATTAATAAAAAATGTTAATAAAAAAAATATTTTACCTGCCATGGCCGACGACCAGGCCATGGTAAAAAAAAGGAAAAAAAATATTTAAAAAAAAATTTTGCCGGCCATGGCCTCCGACTAGGCCATGGCAAAAAAAGGAAAATAATATTTTAATAAAAATATTATTAAGAAAAAAATATTTTACCTGCCATGGCCGGTAACCAGGCCATGGGAAAAAATAATTTAATAAAAATTATTATTAATAAAAAAAATATTTTACCGGCCATGGCCGGCCATCAGGCCATGGAAAAAAATAAAAAAAAAATATTTTCAATAAAAATATTTTTTATTAAAATATTTGAATAAAAAAATATTTATACAAAAGATTTTACCTGCCATGGCCAAAAAAATAAAAAAATATTATTAATAAAAAAATTTTTACCGGCCATGGCCAAAAATAATAATAATAAATTATTTTTTAATAAAAGTATTATTAATAAATAATTTTTTTACCAGCCATGGCAAAAAAAATTAAAAAATTATTTTTAATAAAAGTATTGTTAATTAAAAAATATTTTACTGGCCATGGCCAAGAAAGAAGAAAAGAAAAAAAGAAAAGAAAGAAATATTTAAATATTTAAAATATTATTAATGCAAAGAAATTTTATGCCGTTACCAAATGCATTTATGTTCTTTTCTATTCTAGGAATAGAAATTTTGAACAGTTTACCAAACGCCTTCAAATGCTCAGAAATTGTTTCCAGGTACAGAATAAAAAAGAATCATTTCTGTTCAAAAATAATTTTCAGGCATAGAATGGTTGTCATGCGCACCCTAAGACTAACGGTAGAATAGCAGGCTTTATACATCGGTCCATAGAAAGACTACTTTTACACAACACGCCACATAATCATCAAGTTAGGGATAATCAAACGCTTGGAACACTAATCTCGAGGGCATCTCTTAGTAAAGGGAATGGATTATATCAGATAATGACTTGTAAACTTTACAACTTGCAATGGATTTCCCAACTTTAACCAAAAAAGTAAGAGCCAATTAGATAAAAATGATGGTTTAAGGATCTTGACTACTACTCTTTTTTAAAAAAAAAACATTGTGATATTGACGCAGCCCATGTGGAAGTCCATCTTGCCGACCTGGACCTTAGTAGGAAGGCCCCACCAGATCACATCACCAACTGTTTCTGTTAAGAGATGGTTAAAGAGATATACCAAAGACAAAAGAGGTAAAAGAAGGCGCGTTCTTTTTTATCTAAAAAGTGGCTTCTTTTCGATATCTTGCTTTTGGGGTCTAGCGATAAGCTACCTTAGAGTCCATAGATTCCATGGCCAAGACAATGAAGATAAAAAAGGCTGGACGCATGGGAGGTTGGAGAGTCATCAAGACATGGAATTGGGATTGAGCTTTGAAATCTGACGATATAGTTTGGAGTACTAACCAATAAAGCAAAAGATTGTCAAGCGTTGGCAGCATTTGGATGGTTTGCCGACTGTTTTTCTACCTCTGAGATAAGGTAAAGATGAGCTTGGCGATCATGTTGTAATGATTGATGATGGTGGTCGTGATGATGATGATGATGAAAGTGACGTGTTGTGAATCTTGAATGACTAGATGAAATTGGTGGCACCAATTAGGATTGGATAAATCGAGTAGGGCTAGCTTTGTGATCAGAACATGTACCTTTTTTTTCGGCGCATGATGTGAAGGAGATCGCGACAAACCTAGTTTGGACATTCGAGTTCATCGTGGAATTTGCAGAAAATGGAAAACCTAGACTAATTTATTTGCCCTTTTTACATTTGATTTGAATTCCTTCTTTGATTCACATTTGAGCATGACATGCCAGTTGGGACCGTGCTTTTTCTCAATTGAATTCACTTATACTTATTCATAAAGCAAAGGATAGTCTTAGTAAGCACGATATCTTATATCAAACTTGATCACATCGATCAAATCAAGTAAATCAATGTGTTTTCCTTCTATAGTTCTTATCTAGTCATTGCAAACTAATATCAAAGGCCTAGTTTTGAATACATGAAATGTGATCTGTATAGTCACTTCGGCTCATGTACAAAGACACGCGGAGAAGAGAAAGAGACTCGGTACAATCCCATGGAACGGCGCATTGATATAGTATGTACCCGAATTTGTATAAAATAACGAAAGCTCCTATTGATATTGATATAGTTCTATGGTCGTTGCCTCTACAATTTGGATATTTCTTATTATAACGTCATACAAGTTAAATATAGATTGTAAACAATAAAAAGATACAGTAACTATTATAGAAGGGGAGAAATCTTGCAACCATTTCACCGCCACACACATTTAGAGTCTCAACTCGTTTGTCTATAGGATCGATATGTTGTTTATATACACATTTAAACTCTCTCTATTTATTAACTTGAACTTTTGAGTTGGACTTTCTAATATGGTATCAATCAGAGGTAATTCTGCCCCAATTTATTTTGCATGCGAGGCTCTCCTTCGTCCAAGTTCCATGCGTCACTCCTAATTCAGCTTACCCGTGAGAGGGATTGCATAAGACTTTTGCATGGGATAGATGTACGTGAACGTATACCTTTATTTCTCAATGATGTTCGATTGATAACTAATCCACTTTTGAGGAAAAGACCACTCAATAGATTTCCAAAATTCCATCGGTGTCGAAGCTTTGGGAATCGACAGCGACCTGAATAGCCTTCGCGGAGGACAAAGCCTCCATTATAGTAGTAAATCATGCAATTATCGCACTTGTGCAAAGTTTGGACAACCCCACAAAAATGCCAAGAACCATTTCATTATCTTGTACTTCATATCTTAAAGTGAAACAGTATTAAGTGGGTTCGGGAGGCCACTATGAGCCCGCAAGGGTCCTCATCAAGCCTCGTACTTGCTTTTGAGATATTTTCCGATCATTATTTAAAGGGAAAGGTAAAAATTTAGATAGAGTGATGATAAATTAATGAGAGAATGCGATTTAAAGAGGATTAAAGAAAGTAATAATATCTGTTAACGTGTAAAGCAGACGATCATTTATGCGCGTTGGTATCTGTTAAGCTTTTTCATATTCGAGCTACTTTTATGATTGGTACTCTTTATATGATAACACTATTTTTTTGTTAATATTTCACACGAGAAGATCTCAAAGTACACTTTTAGGACCTCCTTCGTTCTCTAGTGGCCAAATTGCCAATTTATTGTAGAACAAAAGAGGTCGAATGTTAATTCTCTACGAACTCTAAACGATAGTCTTTCGAGCTGGAAGAACATTGGAAAGAGAAAAGAACAAAAACAAGTTCCAACCTATGTTTCTAAATTAATTTGGATGAGGCAATTAGATATCATGGTTCATTTTTGTTCACTTACATTAACATTGATACATGTGGAGAATCAGTGAATAAAGTGGACCTCATGATAGGAATAATCCCGCAACCTTAGGAGTATTTTTTCTTTATCCTACGAGAATTTTATACGGCTAGACAGAACAAACTCAATGTGTGAAATGATTGATTTACTTATAAAAAATTTAAGGGGCATGTGAAGAATTTCGAAAATATATGTTGATGAGTTGGCTTTCCCACCTTTGCTAATGCTGTGAAATAATGCAAAAACTAAAGAACCGTGCAATTCAATATCTAATGCGAGAGGACAAAATGATTAGAGCAATCAATAACAAGCAACAAGAATACAAGAGATTTATGTAGTTCAGTATGAGTGTCGCTACCTACTCCATAGGAAGAGTCAGCTGCAAAAAATTCTCTAATCAGTGAGAGAATTCAAAGTTACAATCAAATTTTTGATCACTCATATGTTTCCCAAGCCCCATTAGCCAGCTCGGATAATGCCCAAACATATTTCTAGGTTGCCCGCTGACAGATAGGCCTAAATGTGGCCGGACTACTGGACTAGTCTTTCTTCAATGGCACTTCCTAGGCATTTGTTCTCATCTTGAAGGATGATCGAACTTGACCAAACGTCTCTCTCACAATTCACATACTCTTGGGCTTCGATCCAAACTCCAAAACGATGTATTCGGCATGCAATTGAACCACAAAAATGACAATTCTCCACAATATTCACAACCAAGCCATAATACTCGTCATTCATGCTAGCTCCAACGCCCAAACATGCATTCATCCTCCTTAGATGCTAATCCAACTCCACAAAGCTTGAGCTTCTCCAAAGGAACAGGCTTTATCATAATGTTTATCAGGTTCTTTACTGTTGCGATCTTTCTCACAACAACCTTACCATTCGCCTTCACATCTCATATGAAATGGTATTTAGTATTGATTTACTTAGTTTCCTCGTGATAAATCAGATTTAAAATAAGATAAATCGCACCTTGGTCGTTACAATATATAACAATACTTTTATGCTCCAACCCAAAGTTCAAGAGCAATCCCCTCAGCCATATTGCATGCTTTAAAGATAAACAAAGAATTGAGTTGATGAAGCACACAAAATTATTTATACTTCATATTGTACAAGTAGTTATCATGATAGAAGTTGAATGTGAATATGACAATTTTATCTACATGAAAATTGAATAAAAACTAATCAAGAATAAATCTCCAAATGGTTAAATTGTAACGTCCTGAAAATTTTTCCATTTGGGATTTATGAAATAAACGGTTTTATGAATGTACTTGTAGTTAGTTCTCGCCCGAAACTGATCATTCTAGGGATACTAACCATTAGGGAAAGGCTAATTAGGGATTTAAATTCGTGCGACTAAAGAAATTCGATCGTAAACCGACTTTCGACCATAGAATTGTCGAGGTAACATTTTGAGTCAATGTAGGCCGATCTTAGGATAGTTATGGGCCGATTCGTCATTGTCATACCAGTGGATCACGGGTGATTCCATTTGACCATGAAATGAATTGACAAATGATCCAGAACCTATATCGAACGATCGTGCCCGACCGAACTAGCGATCGATCCTCGCGATTTCATGACAACCGAAGTCATCATGAACCGAATGAACTTGCACGTGACCCGATTTATTATCAATCACGGGTCGTATATGCGAATTTCCCTAAAAGCCACCCGTTAGTTTGAGAAACGCTCGAGTTATGTTAAATAAAAATTCAATTATTAATTAGAGCTCAAATTGGGCATCAGAAAATTAGGAAGTCAAAACGGGATGTTAGGACGCGTTGTGGTTAGAACGTACAACTTTGGATTTTCCTGGATCCTTCAAAAAAATTCAATTTCGGCAAGAAAATGGAAAAGTGACCATTTTACCCTTTGAAGTTTATAAAGGGCAAGTGTTAAAAAGGAAGGGCATTTTGATCATTTTGCCCTAATTTTTGAATTGGACAATTTTGCCCTTGGAATTTTATGAAATTCTCAAATTGCCCTTGAATATTTTTGGAAAAGATTCGATCTCGGCCGTCGATCTCAAGATAAGAACGAATCTTGGCCGTCGATTGGATTTTTGAGGGAAGGGCAAGATGGTCATTTACTAAAAAGTGGTCAAATTTGGACTTTTAAGACCAAGGCTCTCTCTCTCTCCTCATTCTCTCTCTCTCTCTCACCTCTCGGCAGCCCCCCTTCTCTCCCCCTCGCCAATCGACCATCTCTCCCTCTCTCTCCCTTGCCGCGCCGCCGTTCACGGCCACCGCCCGTCCTCCGCACCACCGCCGCACCTCACACCCTCACGCCGCCGCACCACCGTCCCCTCTCCCTCTCGGTTCACTCTCTCTCTCTCTCTCTCTCTCTCTCTCTCTCTCTCTCTCTCTCTCTCTCTCTCTCTCGTGGCCGTGGACAGTCGGCTCAAGCCGAGCAAGCCACTGTTGTCGCCGCCACCCGCCGATCAACCGATCATCGCTGCCGCCGCACGCTGCCGTGAGGCCATCGGCCTACCGCCCCGTTTCACTCTAGCCGAGTTAGTCTAGAGCTCGGGTAAGTTCAATCTAACCCCCGCCTAGTATATCGGGTAATTTTAGACCCGTTTAGACGCGGATTGGTATATTTTTAGGGGCAGAATTGATTAGCGGGCCCTAAGAAGGAATTTGAGAGATTTAGGTGGAAAATTAGAGGCCAAAGGCGGGCTGTGAGTGGCTGAAATGCGTGCTGTGATGTGTTGCATGGTATGTAATTTGGGTATTTGGATTCGGCGTTTAATTGTGTGAAAATGTCGTGAATGGCTGGAATTGATTTGCCGTAGTCTGGATGTGGAAAAATGGCAATTTGTATGTTGATTGTGTGTTTCTAATGTGATTGAGTTGTGGTGATGAAATTGGGTGCATTATTGTGCAATTGATTGATGCCCGAGTGTGTGCATGTGTGAGATTTAAGGCGTGCGATGTGCATGTGATCACCAAGAGGCCCTGAGGGGTGTTTACGTGGGGTACAGATAAAATATATGGTATGCGAGTATGTTCGTGTGATCACTAAATCGCTGAGGCGTGTTTACGCGGGGAATTGAATCGGCCTGAGGTATGTTTACGTGGGTCGTGATACGACTGAGGGATCGGACAGAGGCCTGTGATGCTCGAGGCGCGATCGTGTGGGCCTGAGGCATGTTTACGCGGGCTGAGGAAAGTGATTGAGAATGAGACGTGTGGTATGGCAAGTGAAAGTGAAATCAGGCCTAAAACGTGTTTACGCGGGTCGCGATAAGAAAGTGTCAGCCTGAGGCGTGTTTACGCGGGCTGAGAAAGTGATTGAGTATGAGATGGTACGACGTGGCAAGTTAAATGAAAATGATATGGTGGTGCGTGACCGAGTGTGAAATGTGGAATTGGAAATATGGTGTGATCAATATGTGTGTTGGCATGGGAATGAATGTGGAAGATGCATGTGGGTGGAAATGCGTGTGCGGTTTGAACGTTGTGATTGTAAGACTAACGTGCAGGTTGCATGCACCGAGAGTCCAGGTATGTGTGATTGTGTAGAGGTGGTTGCGTGTATTGATTGGTTGTGTGTCTGAACTCGTCTGGAATACATGGTAGCTTAGATAGGATTTAGGTTGCAACTTATTGAGAAGTGTCTCATGGTTGTATCAACCAAACCATTTCAGAGCCCTTGCCCGAGCCATGAATCTGCCCCTGCTGCAGCTTTTTGGGATCCCTATGCACACCGACCATGATGTCTTAGAGTACCTGATGGATGATAATTTTACCTGGGTTAAACATACGACCATAGTTTGGGTAGATATAGGACTATCCCACTAGCAGGCCCACACTTACACTGCCTGGATGTTCAGAGATGGGGTAGATGAGTTCAGCCCTGTTCGAGACTTCGACGTCCCCTTTAATGGAGTTGGGGATTGGGATCTATCAGTCATACCCCCTCCCGATGGCGAACTGACTAGTTTGGAGACTAGTATGGCTCAGTCCAAACTTCAGCCTGCGTCTGCATCACCTGAGCCCTCGGGAGCCGAGCATGAGCCGAAACCAGAAGAATCCCAGGTGGGATATGATCCGATGGATGTGAATCTCAAGATGATACTAGAGAAAAAACAAGAAGAAGGAGAAGAAGACCCTGAAGCAGAACCGGAAGAGGCCCCAGAAGTAGAGCCTAATGATGAACCGGAGGACGTACCCATATACGAGGCAGAGTACAATCCATATTATGTGCTAGAGATCGAGTCGACGAGGAGCCAGTCGAAGAGGAGCCGGATGAGGTCCTAGCGGAGTCAGGTGACATAGACCACCCGATCGAGATCGACGCCGAGCCGGAGTCTTTAGAGAAAACGACGGTTCAGAAGGAGTCAGAGTCGAGTACCGGCGGGTCGGACTCAAAGTGGACGCTGCCTTGTGGACGTCGAGGTTAGTGGGCAGGTTAAGAGCAAATCTTTTGAGAAGTTTCATTTTTAATGGATAGGGTACCCAAGCTATCGATCCTTTTTGTACGTCGGTAGTTTGTAGTTAGTAGTTTGGTGTGCATGTATGTTTTATGGCTTAGTAAATGACGGTATGGTATAAGTTCGTTTGTAAATGGATTTTGTATATGCATATATCGAGGTAAAATTATGGTTAGTGGTTTGGCGATTTATTTCTTCCTGGTGTTCTCCAATTTTATTGTCCGAGTATATTTCATTGGTTTCGGCCGCGATTGAACTCTGATGGAATCGTAGGATCGGCGATGTTTCCTGGGACGTCACACTTATCCGACCCAGAAGAGGGATATCGTGTGCTCGATGGGGTTCGAGGTGTGACATCCATGTTGAATTGGTATCAGAGTAAAGACAGCTCGATCTAGTTGATCGAAGTCTAGAGTGATAAGGAGTGGAGATCCTAGGATAGCTGTAGTCGGCTAGGAAGACCTTAGTGAGCCATAGGTGTGCCTAGTGCTACACGTATTTCCAAACTTTTTGTTGTGATTCTTGGTTAAATTGAATGCTCTAACGGTTGAGTGCAGGTACATCTGAACTTGAGGTATATGTTCGAACCTCATTAATTGTGATGTAGTGTTCTGAAGATGGTTGCCTGCTGAGTGGATTAATGTTGTAATTCATTGCCAGGATTAGACTGGTTTAGTTGGCATATGTCTCTAATTCCTGTATAGAATTATAGCAGGTAGAAGAGTGATAAATAATTGGAACAATGAGCAGTCAAGGAGGAGGTGAAGAAGGACGAGCAGGAAGAGGCACAGGAAAGGGTGCCGAAAGAGGAGTAAGGAGACGAGGTGGTGCTCGAGCTAGAGCTATAGAGGACCCTAGAGTCGATGCTAGAGCTGTTGAGGATATCAGGGTTAATGCTAGAGTTGCAGCGGACCCTAAAGTTGACGGAATTTTAAGGGTCCTTAAGGAAGTTGGAACTTTGATGGCCAGGCAGACTCAAGAGCGAGATGCTACTATTGCCTAAGCGGTTGAGGCCGCCGCAGCCATTGCCATCAATGGCAACATTGGGAATCAAGGACAGGGGCAGGTGAACGAGAATCGACTAATGCATCAGCTAGTCGAGCAATTTCTGAAATTAAAGTCCGCTAAATTTGATGGTAGAGGTAATCTGAAAGCCACATCGCTTTGGGTAGATGAGTTGAAAAAAACTTTTGAGGTATTGGGGTGTACGGACGAGGAGAAAGCAACGTTAGCAGTGTATCAACTCGAAGGAAATGCGAACGATTGGTGGAAAGCCACCAGTGGAAGAGTGTTCCCGACTGGTACCGCCTAGAATTGGGTGATATTTGTGGAAACCTTTAATAGTAAGTATTTCTCTGAGAGTGCTCGGGAACAGAAGTTGGCAGAGTTCATGAGGCTTTGCCAGGGGCAGAGAATGGTGGACTAGTATGAGATTGAGTTCACTAGGTCATCTAAGTTTGCCCCTAGGATGGTGGAGGACCCAATGGATAGGGCTAGTAGATTTCAGGATGGACTAAAATTGGACCTCCGTAGTAAGATGATATCACTTAATTTAAGGGATTACAATAAAATCTACGATATGGCTCAAGCGATTGAGCGTGATTTAGCATATAGAGCCACTGCTTCTGAGTCGAGGTACGTTTCGGCTAGGGACAATCGGAGTCTCGGGAAGAGATCGATGTTGGGAAATCAGCATTTTGTTCCTTCCGTTAAGAGGAAAATTAGAAAGCCAAATCATTTTCAGGGTGCAGTATGCCAATCATGTGGGGGAAGACATGGAAATGGACCCTGTCTGAATATGAGCATTATATGCTATAAGTGTGGCGGAGTGGGCCACCAAGCAAGGAACTGCCCCAATAAGAGACAGGCTAGGCCGCCTGTGCTGCCGCCACCACCTAGAGTTGGAAATCAAGTTAGGTCGCTCTTACCCACGAATCAGAATAGACTACTGGCTCAAGGACGAGTATATGCAATGGCTAGAAGGGAAGCTGAGAATGCGCTAGGCGTGGTCACAGGTACAGTCTCTCTCTGTGATCATGCTACATATGCTTTATTCGATCCGGGGGCGTCGCATTCGTTCGTGTCTGATCAGTTTGTTAAATTGATTGGTATGGAACCTCGATTGCTCGATGTGATGTTGTGTGTGACCACCCCCTTGAATGATAAGATTTTAGTTTCGTTGGGATGCCTAGATTGCAATATTGTAATTGGTGATAGGGAAGAGAGAATTGATTTAGCGGTTCTGGCGATGTACGATATTGATGTGATAGTAGGCATGGACTGGCTAATTAAGCAGAGGGCAGTAATGGATTGTAGTAATAGGGTGATCCAATTTAACCCCGTTGGATACCCTAGATTCGAATTTGTAGGAAATCAAGGAGGAACCTCGATTCCCTGGATTTCGTCGCTAGAAATGACGAAGTTGTTGGACGAAGGATGTGAAGGATTTCTAGCGACTGTCTTGGACTCGACGGCTGAGGAGCCGAGGCTAGAAGATATAGTCGTGGCGCGCGATTATCCTAATGTCTTTCCTCAAGAATTGCCGGGATTGCCATCAGAAAGGGAAGTAGAGTTTGTGATCGAATTAGCCCCTGGGATTGAGCCAATTTCGAAAGCACCTTATCGAATGTCATTGTCGGAATTAAAGGAGTTAAAGGTGCAAATGAAGGAATTACTAGACAGAGGATTTATTCGTCCAAGTGCATCTCCGTGGGGAGCGCCAGTACTATTTGTAAGGAAGAAAGATGGGTTGTTGAGGTTGTATATTGATTATCAACAACTGAATCAGGTGACGATTAAGAATAAGTATCCTCTGCCAAGGATAGATTATTTGTTTGATCAATTGCAAAGGGCTTCGGTATTTTCTAAGATTGATCTGAGAACGAGATATCACTAGTTGAGGATTAGAAAAGAGGATATACCGAAGATGGCATTTAGGACGAGATATGGGCATTACGAGTTTACAATGATGTCATTTGGATTGACGAATGCCCCTGCTGCGTTTATGGAGTTAATGAACCGAGTGTTCAAGGAGTTTTTAGTCCAATTTGTCATAGTCTTTATAGACGACATATTGGTGTACTCGAAGAGCCTAGAGGAATATGAGTTTCATTTGAGTAAAGTCCTGCAAACCTTGAGGGAACATGCACTGTATGCTAAGTTTAGTAAGTGCGGATTCTGGCTCAATCGAGTAGCATTTCTTGGACACGTGATCTCTGGGGAAGGAATCTCAATAAATTCAATGAAGATTGAGGCTGTAATGAAGTGGCCAAGGCCGACGACGGTAGCTGAGGTTTAAAGCTTTTTACGTTTGGCCAGATATTATTGACGCTTTGTAGAAGGGTTTTCGGCAATAGCAACATCACTGGCACATTTGTTGAAAAAGGAAACGAGGTTTGAATGGACGGACAAATGTGAAAAGAGTTTCCAAGAATTAAAGCATAGGCTAACAACGGCACCGATGTTGACTATTCCATTAGGACCTGGAGGGTATGAGATATATAGTGATGCATCGTTGAAAGGATTGGGGTGTGTGCTCATGTAGAATAGACGAGTAGTGGCCTATGTGTCAAGACAATTAAGACCGCATGAGTTGAACTACCCGACGCATGACTTGGAGTTGGCAGCAATAGTGTTCGCCCTGAAGATTTAGCAACACTATTTATGCGGGGAGAAATTTCATATTTATACAAATCATCAGAACCTCAAGTATTTATTTTCTCAAAAGGAATTGAATATGAGGCAATGTCGTTGGATGGAATTGCTGAAAGATTACGACTGTGATAATTTATATCACCTCGGAAAGGCAAACCGGGTAGCGGATGCATTGAGTAGAAAGTCGAGCATCGCGCATTTGATGGTTAGGGAATGGACTTTGTTGGAAAAAAGTATGAGACTCGAAGTTTATATTTGAAGTAAGTCAAGTCTCGAGCCTGTTAGCCATGCTAAGAATAGAACCGGAGATTTAGATTAAGATCAAAGCTTTGCAGTCTTCGGGCTAGGAAGTTCAGAAGATTATAGAGATGGATGCTATTAAGAGGAAACCAGACTTCCAAGTATCCGAGGATGGGATCTTGAGGTTCCGAAGATGATTATATGTGCCTGACGATGCGGAACTTAAGGAAGAAATCTTGGCGGAAGCGCATCGTAGTAGTTATAGCATCTATCCTGGTAGTACGAAAATGTACCAGAATCTGAGGCAGTACTATTGGTGGAACGGTATGAAGATAGACAACGCTAAGTAGATGGCTAAGTGTCTGACGTGCCAACAAGTGAAAGCACAATATTGTAAACCTGGAGGATTGTTGCTACCCTTGGAAATCCTAGAGTAGAAGTGGGAGCATATAACTATGGATTTTGTGATGGGATTGTCAAAAAGCCAAAGAGGCCACGATTCCATATGGGTAATTGTCGATAGATTGACCAAGTCGGCACACTTTTTGGCAGTGCGAAAAGAATTCACATTAGATCGATATGCTGAATTGTATGTGCAGCAGATCGTTAGATTGCACGGAGTACCAATGACGATTGCATCGGACGGTGATCCTAGGTTTACCTCCAACTTTTGTAAAAGTATGCAGACGGCATTAGGATCGAAGTTGTAGTTTAGTACTGCTTATCATCCGCAAATGGATGGTCAGTCTGAATGGACAATTCATACCCTAGAGGACATGCTCTAGGCATGCGTGCTAGATTTTCAGGGCAAGTGGGAAGAACAATTGCCCTTAGTGGAATTCGCGTGTAACAATAGTTTTCGGCAGAGTATTGGAATGACGCCGTTCAAAGCGCTATATGGTAGGGCTTGTAGAGTGCCCATCTGTTGGGACGAAATGGGAGAAAGGAGTATAATTGGACCAGAATTAGTCCAATAGTCGGTTGAAATGGTTAAGATTATACGCGAAAGGCTGAAAACAATATAAAAGCCGTCAAAAGAGTTATGCGGACAGGAGGCGTAGACCTTTGGAATTTTAGGTAGGGGATCACGTGTTCCTTAAGGTATTGCCCATGTGAGGATTGTCCTGATTTGTCAAAAAGGGAAAGTTGAGTCCGAGGTGCATGGGACCATTTAAGGTATTAGAAAGAATTGGAGAATTAGCTTATTTTCTTGTGTTACCGTCGAATTTGTCGCAAGTGCATAATGTGTTCCACGTATCGATGTTAAAGAAGTATGAACCGGACCCAACTCATGTGCTGAACTACGAAGAAATAGAAGTTAACGACCGAGTGCGTATACTGAAGACCAATAAGGATCGATGATCGGAAAGAACGAGTTTTAAGGAACAAGATGATCACTATGGTCAAGGTAGTGTAGGAACATCATGGGACAGAAGGCGCGACTTGGGAAAGCGAAGAACTTATGCAATGTCAATACCTCCATTTGTTTGAGTAGTTGGTTGGATTGTAAATTTCGATGACGAAATTTTTGTAAGGGGGGAAAAGTTGTGACGTCTTGAAAATTTTCCCATTTGGGATTTATGAAATAAACGGTTTGATGAACATACTTATAGTTAGTTCTCACTCGGAACTGATCATTTCAGGGATCCTAACCATTAGGAAAAGGCTAATTAGAGATTTAAATTCATGAAACTAAATAAATTCGATCGTGAACCAACTTTCGATCATAGAATTGTCGAGGTGACATTTTGAGTCAATGTAGGCCGATCTTAGGATAGTTATGGGCCGATTCATCACAGTCATACCAGTGGATCACGGGTGATTCCGTTTGACCACGAAATGAATTGACGAATGATCCAGAACCTATACCGAACGATCGTGCCCGACGGAACTAGCGATCGATCCTCGTGATTTCATGATAACCGAAGTCGTCACGAACCGAATGAACTTGCACGTGACCCGATTTATTATCAATCACGGGTCGAATATGCGAATTTCCCCAAAAGCCGCCCGTTAATTTGAGAAACGCTCGAGTTACGTTAAATAAAAATTCAATTATTAATTAGAGCTCAAATTGGGCATCGGAAAATTAGGAAGTCGCGACGGGATGTTAGGACGACGTTGTAGTTGGAACGTACGGCTTTGGATTTTCCCGGATCTTTCAGAAAAATTCAATTTCGACAAAAAAATGAAAAAGTGACCATTTTACTCTTGGAGGTTTATAAATGGTAAGTGTAAAAAGGGAAGGGCATTTTCGTTATCTTGCCCTAATTTTTGAATTGGACAATTTTGCTCTTGGAATTTTATGAAATTCTCAAATTGCCTTTGGATATTTTTGGAAAAGATTCGATCTCGGCTGTCGATCTCAAGATAAGAACGAATCTTGGCCGTCAATTGGATTTGTGAGGGAAGGGCAAGATGGTCATTTATCAAAAAGTGGTCAAATTTGGACTTTTAAGACCAAGGTTCTCTCTCTTTCTCTCCTCATTCTCTCTGTCACCTCTCGGCAGCCCCCCTTCTCTCCATCACCGATCGACCGTCTCTCCCTCTCTCCTTCTTGCCACATTGCCGTTCGCCGACCACCACCCGTCCGTCGTACCACCGCCGCACCTTACACCCTCACACCGCCGCACCGCCATCTCTCTCTCTCTCTCTCTCTCTCTCTCTCTCTCTCTCTCTCTCTCCCGTGGCCGTGGATAGTCGGCTCAAGTCGAGCAAGCCACTGCCGTCGCCGCCGCCCGCTGATCAACCGATCATCGCCGCCGCCGTGAGGCCATCGGCCTACCGCCCCGTTTCACTCTAGCCGAGTTAGTCTAGAGTTCGGGTAAGTTCATTCTAAACCCTCACCTAGTATATCGGGTAATTTCAGACCCATTTAGATGCAGATTGGTATAGTTTTAGGGGCGGAAATGATTAGCGGGCCTTAAGAATGAAATTGGGAGATTTTGGTGGAAAATTAGAGGCCAAAGACGGGCTGTGAGTGGCTGAAATACGTGCTGTGATGTGTTGCATGGTATGTAATTTGGGTATTTGGATTCGGCGTTTAATTGTGTGAAAATGTCATGAAGGGCTGGAATTGATTTGCTGTAGTCTAGATGTGGAAAAATGGCAATTTGTATGTTGATTGTGTGTTTGTAATGCGGCTGAGTTGTGGTGATGAAATTGGGTGCATTATTGTGCAATTGATTGATGCTCGAGTGTGTTCACGTGTGAGATTTGAGGCGTGTGATGTGTGTGTGATCACTAAGAGGCCCTAAGGCGTGTTTACGTGGGGTACAGATAAAATATATGGTATGCGAGTATGTTCGTGTGATCACTAAATCAATGAGGCGTGTTTACGCGGGAAATTGAACTGGCCTGAGGTGTGTTTACGCGGGTCATGATACGACTGAGGGATCGGACAGAGGTGTATGATGCTCAAGGAGCGATCATGTGGGCCTGAGGCGTGTTTACGCAGGCCGAAGAAAGTGATTAAGAATGAGACGTGTGGTATGGCAAGTGAAAGTGAAATCGGGTTTGAAGCGTGTTTACGCTGGTTGCGATGATAAAGTGTGAGCCTGAGGCGTGTTTACGCGGGCTGAGAAAGTGATTGAAGATGAGATGGCACGACGAGGCAAGTTAAATGAAAAATGATGTGGAGGTGCGTGACCGAGTGTGAAATGTGGAATTGGAAATGTGGTGTGATTGACATGTGTGTTGGCATGGGAATGAATGTGGAAGGTGTGTGTAGGTTGAAATGCGTGTGGGGTTTGAACGTTGTGATTGTAAGACTAACGTGCAGGTTGCATGCACCAAGAGTCCAGGTATGTGCGATTGTGTAGAGGTGGTTGCGTGTATTGATTGGTTGTGTGTCTGAACTCGTCTGGAATACATGGTAGCTTAGATAGGATTTAGGTTGCAACTTGTTGAGAAGTGTCTCATGGTTGTATCAACCAAACAATTTCAGAGCCCCTGCCCGAGCCATGAATCTGCCGCTGCCGCAGCTTTTTGGGATCCCTATGCACACCGACCACGATGTCTTAGAGTACCCGATGGACGATAATTTTACTTGGGTTAAGCATATGACCGTAGTTTAGGTAGATATAGGACTACCCCACTGGCAGACCCACACTTACACTGCCTGAATATTCAGAGACGGGGTAGATGAGTTCGGCCCTGTCCAAGGCTTCGACATCCCCTTTAATGGAGTTGGGGATTGGGATCCATCAGCCATACCCCCTCCTAATGGCAAGCTGACTAGTTTGGAGACTAGTCTGGCTCAGTCCAGACTTCAGCCTATGTTTGCAGCACCTGAGCCCTCGGGAGCCGAGCATGAGCTGGAACTAGAAGAATCTCAGGCTGGATATAATCTGATGGATGTGGACCTCGAGGTGATACCAGAGAAAGAACAAGAAGGAGGAGAAGAAGACCCTGAAGCAGAATTGAAAGAGGCCCCAGAAGTAGAGCCTGATAATGAACGGGAGGACGTACCCGAATACGAGGCAGAGTACAATCCCTATTATGTGCCAGAGGTCGAGTCGGACGAGGAGCCAGTCGAAGAGGAGCGGGATGAGGTTCCAACGGAGTCGGGTGGCATAGACCACCCGATCGAGATTGAGACCGAGCCGGAGTCCTCAGAGGAAATGACAGTTCAGGAGGAGTCAGATTCGAGTACTGACGAGTCGGACTCAGAGTGGACGCCGCCTCGTGGACGTTGGGGTTAGTGGGGAGGTTAGGAGCAAATCTTTTGAGAAGTTTCATTTTTTTATGGATAGGGTACTTAGGTTATCGATTCTTTTTGTATGTCGGTGGTTTGTAGTTAGTAGTTTGGTGTGCATGTATGTTTTATGGTTTAGTAAATGGCGGTATGGTATAAGTTCGTTTGTAAATGGATTTTGTATATGCATATATCGAGGTATAGTTATGGTTAGTGGTTTGGCGATTTATTTCTTCCTAGTGTTCTCCAATTTTATTGTCCGAGTATATTTCATTGGTTTCGGCCACGATCAAACTCTGATGGAATCGTGGGGTCGGCGACGTTTCCTGGGACGTCGCACTTATCTGACCCAAAAGAGGGATGTCGCGTGCTCGATGGGGTTTGGAGCGTGACATAAATCGTTGATACTCTACTTGATGTGTTATTTGTAGAAGATTTTTCTCTATAAACATGCTGATTTTTTCCTATTTGATTGTCCCTTTAATGGGAGAACTAGAGGCTGAGTTTGGTTCGTAAACCAACAAAGCTATTTTGAGTCAATGGTTTAGTCAAAATATTAGTAACTTGTGAGGAAGACTGAACATAACGAGTCACAATAGAACGAGAGCAATAAAATGATAATCACTCTCAATATGCTTTGTTCGAGCATGAAAAACTGGATTAATTGGGATATGTAATGGTGACATGTTGTTTGAGAAAAATAATGAAGGCCGAGGTTGGTAGGTAGATCTCAATGTAACATATCCAAGTCAGTGCAGCAGTTGTTCAAGCAAGAGCTCATATTTCAACTTCAAATGTGGAGCGAGCTATAATGAGTTGTTTCGTGGCACACCATGAAACTCAATTCGAGCCGAAAAAGCACAACAACCAATCCTAGAACGTCGGGTGAGTTTGTATCTAGCCTAGTCTACATTGACAAAGCCAAATAAATAAAGAGAAGTATGGGACAAAATGAGATGGCCAAGGTGTAAGATACAACATACATATATATGTATATATTATTGAAATACCATGAACATATTGGATAATATCTTTCACCATCAAATAGTGAGCAACAGTTGGGGCATGCATTTGTTGGTAGATGTGGACCCTCGAGAGATATGGACGAGTGAGGGTAAGGTGCTAAAGAGCACCCACATAGCCTTGAAAATGGGACAGATGGTGTAGGGCTTATTACTTGTTTTCAGTGTTGGGTGCTTAGGAGTAGCAATTGGCTTCCATTACACCAAGGATGCTCAACTTAAAAGATATGAGGGATATTTTCATTACAAGAGGAAGAGTCCATTGATGGATCAATTGACTTCAATGCCTAAGAAATAATAGACGGCACCGAGATCTTTCATGGAAAACACTTAACCCATTGCATGCACAAGATGGTTTCAATGATTGCAAGGAATCATCAGTGAGGACTATATCATCCATGTAGAGCATATAGAATATTAATAAGTCCATGATGATGATAAACAAATATTGATAGATCAGCAATGTTGTTGAATAATCCATACTTCAATAAAAAAAAGTCATCGAACTTGTTGAACCATGCCCTAAGAGCTTGTTTGAGCCCATTTAGCACACGGCAGGGGTATGAAGACATGAAAAGGATCAGATGAATCATGATAGCCTCGCAGTTGTTCCATATAGATAGGAACATTAAAGTGTAGGAAGGCACTCTTAATATCTAATTTGGCGAATTCCCCAATCTAAACAATACTAATAGTTAGGATAATGTGAATGGTGGCTTCTGTGACTACCAAACTAAGAGTTTCTAAGAAATTAATGCCTTTCTCTTGATGAAATCATTTTGCAACAAGTTGGGTTTTTGGTTGGTCAAGTAAACGATCTGTATATAGCTTTGCTTTGTATAACCATTTATGCCCAACCACATTCATTGAGGTATGACGAGGAACAAGTTCCCATGTATTGTTGATTGCAAGAGCATCCAACTTGTCAAGCATAGAAACCATCCAACCAAGATGTTGTAAGGCTGAATGAAGAGTGCTTGGCTTAGGATGAATAGATGTAATGCTAGATTGGCATACCTTGGATTTGACTTCATGATGCCAATCTTTGAAAGAGTAATTAAGGGATGCACTGAGGATGTGGAAGCTTTAGGTTGAAACTAAACTAAATATTCATTTTCCACTGATTGTGGCACATGATTAAAGAGAGTAGTAGAGGAATCATTTGAGTCTCGTCCTACCTCAGTAAACAGACATGCATGTTCTTATGTACAGTCAAGATTTGTTCGCCAATAACCATTATGAATGATTTCTCGACTAGATTGAGGCATAGCCCAACAATTATCACCAGATGCTTTTGTGTGTGATGGACTTAAAGTTGTATTCCATTTCAATAACCCACCTCAGTCATAGTAATAACTTGAGAAGAGGAGGCAAAAGGAAAATGATCCTCATAAAAAAACATGTCGAGATATATAGGCACCAATTGGTAGATTGATGATGACAAAGGTATCCTTTAAGCTTTTACTATGTCCCAAAAATACACATGACAAATAGCGCTTGTCAAATTTATTCATCATTTAATGGCGCAAATGTGGGTAACAATGAGAGCCAACCAATCAGAGCAATGAGTACTCATGGTCCTTCCTGAATAAGACCAAATATGGGCTTCGGTTGCCCAGAGCAATGGAGGGAAGCCAATTCATCAAATAATGTGTTGTTGTAAATGCTTACATCCATAACTGAGTGACATAGAGGCCTCCAATAATGTAGCAAGCTCGAGTTCAACAATATGTCCATGTTTCCTCTCAGCAACACTGTTGTACTATCGTGTACCTATACAAAAGGGGAAAATTGTCCAAAAAGTCCTGAATTTATTGTATGGCAGCCAATTCAATTTTAAATATTTCAATTGTGCCAATTTAATGTTAAATATTTTGATAATTTAGCAATTTATTCATAGGCCTTTCAATTGTACCAATTTAATCCTAACACATTTTGAATATTTGCAATTTAGTCTTACACCTTTTGATGATTTGCCAATTTAGTCCTTATGGCTAATTTTCGCAGAATATCAATGATGTAATGGTCCAATCAGCACTAGCCCTGCTATGCGGCATTGATGACACTGACGTGGAAGAGTTTTGCAATTTTTTTAATGTGGATTTCTTTCTTCTTTTTTCCTTTTTCTTATTTTTCTTATTTTTCTTCATTTTTTTCCATTTTTCCCTCCACTGGCCACTATTGAAGGCGATGCCCTCGTTAGATTGGGTGAGGGTGGCGAGGGCAACCGTTGCCTGAGGCCAGTTACCTCAATCGGCCATCAATAAGGCTTGGCAATGGTTGGTGGAGGGAAAAAAGGAAAAGATAAGATAAGAAAAGGAAAGAAAAGAAAAGGAAAAAAAATTAGAAAAGAAGAAAAAAATTTAAAAATTGCAAAACTTGTACATGTGAGCACTAGCTGTACCTCATAGAACGGCTGGCACCCACTAGAATCCATGTTAGCGATTTCTAACCAATATTTGCCGGAAGAATTTATTGGCAACTTGTTAAAAGGTTTTAGACTAAATAATCACAATTGAAAGTTTTATGACTAAATTGGTAAATCATCTAAAGGTTTGGGACTAAATTGGCATAATTGATATATTTAAGACTAAATTGATCGCCGTACAATAGGTTTAAGACTTTTTGGACAATTTTCCCGAGACAAAATAGTTGATGTTGTACGTTGCAAACACAAAAATGCGTGAGAAAATTATTGTTCATGAATTGACCTCCGCCGTCAAATTAAAAAATTAATTTTCCTATGAAGTCGATTTTCAACCGATTATGAAAAGACAAGAAAAATCTTAAAGAAATCTGATTTTCACTTCAATTGATACAACCAAGAGTAACGGGAGAAATCATTAATAAATTTCACATAATATTTAAGTTTTTGCATAGAGGAAATTGGGCTTGGTCTCCAATTGTAATGTTTTTTTATCCAATAAATCGACACATTGAGAATCGATAAGAAAACAACAATCTTGAACTTTTATTAATCTAACAACTACTACGTAAAGTGCCAGTAGATCTAGTTACTGAAATCAAATCATCACACTGCAAAAGCTGCAGAACACGATTGCTTGCATGGCCTAATCGACAATGCCACATAAGTTCATCTACAATCTTGTTTCTCTATAAAAAAAAATGCAACAAGTGTAGGACCTTATCGGTATGTAGTCCTTGATGATATGTTCCCTTCATCAACACATAGTATGTCCTGAAGTCCCTGATAGAAAAACCATAGGCAACTAACTCAAAATAACAAGGATAATCTCTCGTTGACTGAGTAACAGATAAGAGAATTTTCTTCATTCTTGGAACAACTAGAACATTATGAAGTGAAAAGCGACGACTCTCATTTCTAAAATAATTAGTGCCAACGTGAGTAATCCATAACAATGTACCATTCCCAATTATCATATTATATGGCCATGGTAAGTAACTATGTTCAGGAGATTAGATGGATTATCTGTCATATGAGCATTAGCACCAGTGTTCGGATGCCATTCATCATCTCATGAGTTTGAGATATGAAGAGCAAACTTTCAACGGGAATTTTGAGTTTGAGAAAGGAAATGACATGGTTGCATTGATATTTTTTAAAAAGAAAAGATCAATGTACCCTTGTGTAACTTTGATACTATAAAGATAAATAGAGAATTGAGTTAATGAAGCACACAATTTTATTGATTCCACGTATAATATAAATTGAGAGATATCATCTCCTAAAATAATGTTGGAAGTTAAATGTGGAGATAACAATTTGACTTACATGAATATTGAATAAAATAGATTAGGAAATATCTCTAAATAATTAGCTCATGGATGCTTTGCTTGATGTGTTATGTTCATGCTAATTTCCAGAAGATTTTACATCATAGCTGTTAAAATTATATCTCGATTTTGAGCCCGAAAAGGAAAGTTTCCTAATTCAAGTAGGTTTCTTATTTTGGATAGGTTTCCCAATTGAAAGGTTTCCTACTTGGAGAAGGTTTTCTAATTTGGATTCAATTCTTGCCATAATAAGAAGGGGATGTTATTTGTGAAGGTAATCAAAGAGGAGCTTCTGAATTACACTCTGAAGATATCTGAGTGTTTGTAGCGATTAAATCTTGTGGTAAGATTTATGTATAATTCTTTCGTGAGATTGAGAGATTATTTAATGAGGAATTATTGGGCTAAACATTGCGTGAGCTATTAGGCGTAATTGGGGCTTGGGAAACACTCAGAGTATTTGAGTGACTCGAGCTTGGTTGTAATCTCCGTTATATCACTTGATCTATAGTAGAATTTCGTGTTGCTCACCCCGTAGACTTAGGTCACTACGACCGAACCGCATAAATCTAGTGTCCTATTTATTTTTTCTCTATTTATTTTATTATTCGATCGCTTAGCTTCCGTAACAATAACCATGCTGATTGTTTGCTATTTGATTTGTTACTTCAATATCCTTCACTATAAAGGTTAGTGCCATACACTCCCCTTTATCGAAGACAAGATAACATTGTCTTTAAGGCTGCTTCCCAACTCATCACATGACTCATCAGCATGACAGGTGCCCCACTAGAGATCTGTGTCTATCCAAGTCACCAGCATGATCATAATCCCCATTATTTATGGTCTCACTCCCATTTCCATTCCTCCAGGACACATTACCAACATCTATTGTCCCCATTAGGTATTTGAGGATTCACTTCACAATCTCCTAGAGAGATTTACTTGGGTGCTTCATGTAACAGCTAACAATGCTCATAGCCTATGCAATATTAGGCCTAGTGCAAGCATGGGCTAGATAATAATACCCATTGCACTACAGTAAGGAACATGGGACACATGGCTCCTTCTTCTCCTCTTCAATTCCGTTGATAACTTGTTAGAAAGTTTAAATTGTATGGCTTAAAGTGTACTCAAAGACCTCGATGACTACATGTTAAAATGCGCCACTATCTTCTCACTATGTTTTTGTTAGACAAACAAAAAATACCTACAGCCCTATCAAGCAAAATATCTATACCCAATATCTGCCTCACAACACCTAGATGTTTCATCTTAATCTCACAACTGTCATTTCAGCGCATCAATATTCGGCATCATCTGTTATTAACATGTCATTCATGTATAACAACAAAAATATCATAGGTAGTTCCTCCAATCTCTTGAAGTAAACATAACAATTCAGTTGTCTCTACATCAAGGCTACTTTATTGTACGGCATTCATTGTACTTATCGCTCCATTATGTAGTTACATGCTTGCTCAGATGCCAACCATGCAGGGGACATCACCAATTGATGTCTGTCCTAAAACAGGGTCTTGTGTTTTTTTTAGGTATTTTTCGAGGAAAAGTACCCAAAAAAAAGGGGTTAATTCCAAAAAAAAGCACCAACTTTAGGTCGAGGGATAATTCTGGCCCGAACTTTTTTTTGTTCCATAAAAAAGCACTAACTTTAGGTCCAGGGACAATTCTAGCCCGAACTTTTTTTTGTCCCATAAAAAAGCACCAACTTTAGGTCGAGAGACAATTCTGGCCCGAACTTTTTTTTGTCTCGTAAAAAAGCACAAACTTTCATGTAAATCCCAAAGCTGGCCCTTATTGACTTAAAACCATTGATTTTCCAACTTGACTATTCCACCTTAGTAATAAATCCACGTGACTTACTGACTGGATTTAATGAATCACAGCTTGAAGAATAACGGTAAAACTGTTTGTCTCATTCACTTCATTGGCAAGTAAAAAATATCTCTAGATTGAATCTTTCTGGCCAAACTTCGTCGTTTTGTCGTAATTTGAAGTTGTAGACCACTGGCTGTCGACAGACGCCATGAAAGAGATTCGCCAGGCTCACCACCATAACTTTTTTTCTCAAACAAGGGTAACTTCATATAGAAAGTCAATGGGAGGCTAAATTTGGGATTTAAATGAAAGTTGGTGCTTTTTTACTAGACAAAAAAAAGTTCGGGCCAGAATTGTCCCTCTACCTAAAGTTGGTGCTTTTTTATGGGACAAAAAAAAGTTTGGGCCAGAATTGTCCATTGACCTAAAATTGATGCCTTTTTATGGAACAAAAAAAAGTTCGGGCCAGAATTGTCCCTCGACCTAAAGTTGGTGCTTTTTTTTGGAATTAACCCCAAAAAAAAGTCTTAAAACTATTGTGTTATTACCAATTCAGTTTTAGGCATTTCAATTGGACCAATTTAGGACCTCGTACCCTAAAAACCCCTCAACTTTAGCTCCAGTCCCAATTCTACCTTAAATGGTTTTTCATCTCATAAAAAACTCTCAATTTTGTTTAAAATTACTTCCGTTCAATTCAAACAAGGGGTGGAAACAACCCCAACATATTTTTTTTCTTGATTTATTCGTTGATCTTTATAAGTTCTGGACAAAAAAGTGATCCATAAAACAATTGAATTTTTCGTTTAAATAAAAGAGTCCGATTTCATTCATCGAGCATTTTAATAGTCGGCTTTTCTGTTGACCTCACAAATGAGAGGGTATGATGCAATTCTACCCTCAACTTCTCAATTCCAATCATACTCTCAATTGCTCCATTTATTTTGTTTTCTCTATTCATCGTTGAAATCTTTACTTTTTCATTTTCAATTTTATTTAACCATTTGAAAACGCATATTATTAGATAGGCAGAACATGCCCTTGCATGACATGACAATTATGGCATAACAACCTCACTTGTTGATATGGAATTAGAGAATTTGATATATTAGTCATATTTGTAATTCAATACAATTAAATTTATTTTTATAAACTTCTATATATGATAATATCAGACATAAATATACTCAATTTCAACAAGAAATTAACAAAACTCATCCATATTAATCAATTTCACTTGAAAAACCATGCAAGCCCTATAAAAGACATTTATAATGAATGAGTGTTTGAGTTACTGTATAAATTGGCATCAAATGGTGTAATATGTCTAACAAAAAATATTATAAAATCCTGATTTTTGTACATATTATATGCTATACATGAATTTGCGCATTCAAATTGATTCCTCTTTTTTTTCCCGAATTTCATTTAAATGAAAAACACTTTCACACCAGCATCAATTTAATAAAAGTGATTTATGAGTGTTTAGCATGCCGAAAATACGAGTTTATAACTGGTTCACGTAATAACAACCCGACCGACGAAGAGAATAGGAAAAAAAAAATGAAACCATAAAGAAAAGTGACAACTATAAGAGAGAGGAGGGAGGAGACAAAAATATGATTTTAGGTAAGTAGCTCGTCCAGGCACCGATCACACCTAGAGTCATAAAGTCAGTTGTCAATGCTAGACCGAGGACCAGCCCACCCAAACACCAATCACACCTAGAGTCAAACCGTAAAACTCAAGTAGCTCACAAGTAGCTTGACTCATATATGTACCTACTTCCCACCGCACAAATTAAGCAAAAATTTACTTATGTGAGAAGCCGAAATTTTTTTCTCTTCCTCTCTTCTATTTCCATCGTCTTTCTTCATGCTTCAACCATGGGGGAGGGTTTGCGCTGGTCTCACCATCAGCCCCTTCCCTGCCCCCCCCCCCCTCCCCGGTTGATTTTGTTTAAGTTTTTTTTTGTTCTTTTCTTGTTTTTTCTTCTCTCTCAATCTAGATTTGGGAGCTCTCTTCTCTGGTCTAATTCTAAATCTAAGAGTTCGAACTCTCTTAATTTAGTTCTAAACCTAGGAGCTTATCTCTCCGGATTTAGATCTGGGAGATTAATAATATTTTTGGGGTTTTGATGCCCCCTTGCTCTGTTCATGTACAGGTCCCTTGCCTCCAGTTTCAATGATGATTGCAAGAACTTTGGTATCTCGCTAAACAATGAAGATTTGTGCTTCCATAAGTTAGATATGTGTTTTTTCAACCTTTTTTGGTTGTCTCCGTATTGCGATTGTGCAGAGGAAGCCGAACCTAGGCATACACCGCCAACTAGTAATGTCGTAGTTATTGGAGAAGGAATTTCCGGCGTGTGCTCATCACTGATGATGATATGAGATCCAATAATCGGCCACCAATTATTTTGCTTGACATGTCCATTTTAATGGAATGAGTGTGTGCCTAACCCTGCCGGTGTTCTATTGATCCTCCTTATTTTCTGGATTTGGCTATGTTTTATTGTATTCAGGGCTTTGCTTTGCTTCGATTTCCTTTGCCATGAAAGTTTATGTACTTCTTATGTATCCTTTTGAGTAATTAATACAATTTTATTTCGATAAAAAAAATTAAGCAGAAATTAACATTGTTCAAACTCCTGAATATTTATGAGTCTAGCAACCCACTAATTTCTCTCATAAGTTCAAACGGGTTTGCTCCATGATATAGCATATCCTACAATATATGACATTTTCACCAACACAGAATTAACCTTTAATGATCATTTGAATAAAGAAAATTAGTTTTTCTAAAACAAGTTGGGAGGCAACCTATGCTACCATCGAAAAAGCAGCCATGGGATTCTCGGGTGGGAAATGACTAGCGAACGGTTCCCTTATTTCACAAACATGGATGGTTATTGACACCTAAATTTCGGCGCATCATTTAGTGTTAATTGCATAGAAAATTAGGGATTAAATTTTAACCCCTAAACAAAAATATTAAAATTGCATAGCATATAGTTTAGGTTCATTTAGATTAATTGCATTTCGCATTGGATCGACGGTGGCAAGCGAGCTTAAAATTCATCACATAAATCGAACTCGGGTACCGAATGAGACTCGGCTCACTCGGAAAGCAAGGGCCGAAAATCACAAGTTAAACTGGCTCGGTTGTTTTAATTTGAGCTTAAATTAGCCCATTATGCTTAATTAAATAGAAGCCCATATTAATTCATATCACTTGAAATTAAGTGATAATTAAAGCCTAAGCCCAAGTCTAAGCCCATTAAGACTAAAAAGCCCGACTAATTGACCTAGGTTAGCGTTATAAATACATCGTTAGATCTCATAACTTGGGGGGTTCAAAATTTGAGATCAAAAAAAATTCTTTGGAGAGAAATCGTGAAAGGGGGCTTCACAATTCACGGCCACAAGAAAGTAAAAAAAAATCAGAGAGAGAGAGAGAGATTGTTACTGTTCTTTCTGTCCAAGGCTCAATTCACGAGTGTCAAGGTGGAGAGCAAAAGATTTCCACATTTTGCACTCACGGTGAAGCAAGAGGAGAAAACGCCAAGAAAGAGGAAAAAAAAAGAAAGTCAAAGGAGGGGGGAGGCCATGCATAATACACAGGATACACGTCCAGAAAAGGGAGGAAGGGTTGAAATTTTTCAGAGGTAGCGAAGCAGTCTTGCTCCCTTTCGTTTTGATTTGAAGTGGTTCGCTGTTGGTGCTGCCCCTGTCCCGGCAAGCTGCTGCCGTCCCGACGGAAGACGTCCGTCTACTCCTACCGTGTCAACTGCTGGTGCTGCCCCTGTCCCGACAAGCTGCTGCCGTTGCTTCCATCCCGACAAAGGACGTCCGTCTACTCCCGCCGTTGCCGCAATTCCCTCTATCGACGAAGCAGCCATCCTTCGCCGCGAGCCACCCCAACGACGTTGCCGTTCACTGAGCCTGATGTTGCTATCAAGCTGAGCCCCGACACACCTGCTGTCTTCTAGAATTTTCAGCGAGACTAAAGAGCAAGAGCGAGAAAGCGCCGCCTCACCGTCGTGCCCCCGTCGCCCTTGCGCCACCGTCGACAGTCTATCGCCGGTTGTCTCGCAATCCGCAAGCTCGATCCATCGGTGATTCAAATTAGGAAAGAAATTTTGCAAATTAGGTAATTATCACATCCTATTTAATTTGAATATTTTGTTGCCTAATTTATGTTTATTGATATTTGGTTTTGCATGTTTGAATAATTTGCATTATCACAATTAGGATTTGTTTCCTTTTTTGAAATCTTAGATATCCATTACTTGTAAAATTTGGATAGATTTTAGAATTTTCAAAATTCTTTGAATATATCCAAAATATTTGAGATATCAAAATTTTTCAAGATGTGATCGATTAGGAAAATTTCCTAATCTACAACCGCACACGTGGAAATAAATCTATCTACCAGGCTTTAGATAGAATTATTTCCATAGCGGGTATTTTGAATTTTAAGGTCGATCTGTCAAGCTTCAGATCGAAACTTAATTCGAAAGATCAAACAGTTATATTTTTTACTTGATTTTAATTTTGAATTTTCATAAAAAAAAATACCAAAAAAGATTACGCTAGAATAAGTTAATTTTTTTAGTTTAAAATTACATGTTTAGATAATTGGCATTTTAATTCCGAATTTCATAAAAAAAATATAAAAAATATGTCCGTCATTAGAAATAAGTCATGTCGTTGCATGACATATAGTTTGCATGTTAGGTTGTATTAATCGCTTGTCAATTTTTGCACGTTATTACTTATAGGTTAGCTTTCATTTAAATAAAAGAAAATCAAAAAAAGAAAATTTCTGTACCTTTGAACTTTAAATCAGAATTTTTCAAAATTGTCAAATTGAATATTTTTCTTGAAATTGGTACCGAAAGAGCGTTAAGGAATTTAAGGTAACCAAGTCCCCGAATCTATGATTTCTGGTTCACAGGAATAAAATAGTACTCCCGCTATTTTATTTAGGTTTCTAATCAACCTACCTTAAATGATTAGTGGCGACTCCTATTGAAAATATTTGTATGTTCACAATTGGACCTAAGTTGTGATTTGGTAGAGTTTGGGAGAACTCGAGTTAGGTTAGTTAATTTAATTGATCTAGTAATCCATTAGCCTAAGATCGAAAAACACGATTTTTTAGGTTGCGATAGCTTGGCGACTCCACTGGGGACAAACTTGATTTTTTTTGAAAATTTAAGGAGGACTTAAGCCAAAATTTTCATGGAAAAACCACTTGATTTGACAAAATTTATTTGAATTCTCATTCTTAGGTGTTAAATGGTTTTGCAGGATGGGAGTTATAAGGGGAGTATGGATTGGCTAACCCTTTGTTTTGCAGGTTTGGTGGAGTGGAATTGTGATTTAATTTCTGCACTATTGAAGCAGTATTTATATATAATTATTGTGCATGATTTACAGTATTTACATTACACCACACACAACCTGTGACCGGACCTAAGTTGCACCCATAGTTCTATGATGGTATTTAGATGGTTCTTTAACCTTGGCGGTAAGACCTCGCTAAAGGTTATCCCATTTGGATCCCAAAATTTTTTCAAAAAATGGCTCAAGGGTCGTCCTCATGCACGTGAGACTACTACGCATGGAGGTTCCCCTTGTCGACCGAATCAAGCCGAAGTGATTGGATCCGACTAGTCATGACTATTGTATGCAAGGCTGCGGCTAGTCATGATGAGTGTGCGCGAGGCTACGACATGTCGTTCTGTTCATCACTTCATTTTGCAAAAGCCTTTAGGGTAGATAGATTAAGGTTTAAATTCACGATTCATGCGCATATCTCTGTGATTGACATTCTCTCCCCAAGGATGGTAATTTCTCGAGCTTTTTCTTTAGTTTTCTTTATCTTATTTTGAGTCGGTCCATGATTTAGGTGGAGTCATTTGGCACGTGATCTATATAAGAATGGGTCGCCTCGATATCCGTTTCATGCCTACTCCGAAGCTAAAGCTCAAGAAGTTATGGAGCCGGTTAAAGCCAGATGGTCAGCAGTACGTTCTCAAGCGCATTGGATTCATGCTGCCGATCCTAGACATAGATGTCTATAGCGGAATCATGCAGGCACTCGCTCATTTTTGGTGCCCCGAGACAACCACATTTGTGTTGGGAGGTAAGTTTGAGCTCACACCAACTCTGAAAGAATACAGTTTGCCATTGGAAAATCGATTGAGTTGGATATAGTCGAACCACCCATTAAGGTAGATCCTGTCGTAGTGCTTGCTGAATTTTTGAATTTGACTAAAAAGGAAATTGAAAAAGTGCTAGAGGGTAATTGTCAAGCATGTCCATTATCTTTTCTTGTTGAATGTTTTGAAAATAATTCCGTCCTCATGAGGTCTAAGATTTTTATCTTAGCATTTTTTAGACTCATCATTTTTCCATTCCGTCAAAATGCTATCGATCCTGTCATAGCCTGGACGGTAAAACTAATATGTGGCGGAGTTAGTTTTATAAACACAATTTTGGCAGAAACTTTCATATCTCTGACACGATTCAAGAAAGGAAAAGATAGAACTTTTCGAGCCCCGATTGAGCTTTTACAAATCTGGTTTTTCTCACACCTTTCTCAATTTGGAGAAAATATGACTGTATTTAAAATGGACATGACTGATAACCCTATTTTAAGGTTCAAACAAATACAAGATCAAACTAAGAGTTTGCACTATACACAATGGGTCCATCTGTTCAAGATCCAAGCTCTAAGATTTTCCTTTGGCAAGCTGTATAGTTTCGGGAGGTTGAAGCTCAACTATACCATGACGATCAGAAGCCCGTACCTTTGATGGGCATTTATGGGGCAACCTGCTATCAGCCTCTTCGAGTTGCACATCAATTCCGAGTTCTGCAGGACCTTCCACCTCCACTCAGGCCCAATGAATTTCAAGTTCAGTTCGAGAAGGGCGAGTCCTACAGAGTCGAACTTAAGCGCCATTTTGAGACTTGGCAGAATTGTTCCACTCAAAAGCTTATTTGGCCCGCGGATGAGCCCATCGGAAGGATGAGAAGTCACTTTGCCACGGTCCGGTATATTCAGCATCATACCATCCCTGCTGAGATACTCCCGAAGATCCCGGTCGTGACAGTACGGCATACCCTTCAGACTCAAACCAAAATCAGCGAAGAAAAGGCGATGAAGGCCCAGGATAAGGCAAATGCTCTAGCTAAAGAGAATGCACGATTACGGCGCGCCCTGAAGGCCCATTCGTCTATAGATCACAGGGCCTCTAAAAAGGGGAAGACCGTTTGATTTCTTATTTGGTTTAGGGAATTTTTCTTTTCCTTAGGAAGAAATGTTAGCTTACTATTGATGTTTTCTGGTAATAAATGTTGCTGATCGATCTTCATAAGAATTCATTTGAGACATTTCCATTTTGAGCAATTCAACGAAAAGCATTAAGTTATGATTTGTGAATTTTGGGAATGAGCCCGATTTTTATTGAATAAAGCAATTTGGAACTTCGGGATTTACTGGACGAATCGGTCTTTCAAAAGAAATTTCATATTGAGGGTCTAGAGGATGTCATGGACAGACTCATTATTCTTACTTGTCGTATTTATTCCACCGTTGATTTTTACAGGTAATTTGCCACGGATCCCCATCATCCTCATAATACTCGATCGGTGACTAAAAGAAGGATGGCCAATCAAGCCAAGATTGCTGCCATGATTGATGAAAAGCTGAAAGAATACATGAATACCATCAATGAGCATATCACGGCTGACATGTCCAAAATGATGGGCGATTTCATGGCCAAGCAACATCAGATCAATATTGCCTCTCAATCGGAGATTCCACCTCCAACTTGTCAAGGCCTCCGCCTTGACAAATCTCTTGCAGTAAACACTAATCCAACCCTTCAACTGGATGATGCCATTTTGATCGACACTAGTGCTTCTCCGTCGGTCCATGTTCTTCATTCACCCCCCATCGATGAGAATGCCAAGTTGTTGGCCAAGCTCGACCAGAGGTTACGTGAAGTAGAAGGAACTCAAGGTGTTTCGCCTATTGATTTGTCCATTTTTACCCGGGTTCAAGTGCCCGATAAATTCAAGATGCCAGCCTTCGAGAAGTATGATGGCACATCAAACCCAATTCAGCACATCGAGATGTACCAGGGGCTCATGAATAGATATGTTTCTAACGGACCTCTAATGATCCAAACCTTCTAAGCAAGCTTGAAGGATGCTGCAATGAGGTGGTATACCAACCACCAGATCAACCGGAAAGACTCGTGGGAAGAGGTGGCAAACCTTTTCGTCAAGCATTTCAAGTTCAATCTCGATGTCACTATTACAAGGGAAGACCTGGAGAAAGCCGAGCAAAAAAAGGGCGATACTCTAAAGGAGTATGCCACTCACTGGAGGAATATGACAGGGCAGATCATGCCGGAACCCTCAGAACGTGACTTAATGAAGTTGTTCATGTCCATCCTACCGCAGCTGGTTCGTTCATGAATGTTAGTAACGACCGCCCAGTCTTTTGGCCAACTGATAGCCATGGGTGAAGAGATTGAGACCGGGCTCAAGAAAGGATGGTACGGTGAGTCAGGTTCATCAGGCAAGAGATTTACTAGTAAGAAGGATAAAGAGCATGTCCCCGAGGTCAACATGACTTATGTGCAGAAGACGCCAGCTCAGGCCCCGAAGCTATAATTTAGCACCAGCAGACAACCTCTTATGGGCGGCAAGGCCAGCAAGACTCATGCCAGCAGCGCAAAACTCGCCAATTTACCCCACTTCTTGGGACGTTATCTCAGGTACTGGCGGTGCTAAGGAAGAAGAACTTGCTGAATTCGGAACCACAAAGATCTAATGCTACCGGCTATGAAAAGTATGATCCGTCGAAGAAATGTGATTACCATAGAGGTGAGGTAGGGCATTCGACCGATAATTGTCAAGTACTTAAACATCGAGTGCAGGATCTACTTGACAATGGAGCGTTTGCGCCGTAGCCAGCCGGTAAGCCCAATGTGCAAAACAATCCACTCCCTGATCATTCAAGCAGTGCAAAATGTTGTCCTTGGCCTGGGAGTTAAGCAGGTTCAAGGCTTCAGGGTCCCTCTCGAAAATATTTTCGATGCTTTAGTCTGAGCTGGTTATGTTTCGGCTGGCGAAGTATTGTCACTCAGTGAAATAGAAAAGAAAGTGGAAGAGTTAGTGAGAGAGGGAATGATCGGGACAACAGATGAATTCGGAGTAGTGGCCGCTATATCCCAAGTCACCATTGACTGGAATGAAGAACTCGCAAAGATGACCGATGAACAAGTTAAGTTGGATCCTGACATGCCTGCTCTCGAGGACGCCACTGACAATGACCTCGGGATCATTATACCCGACACTCCGAAAGTATTGACCCCGGCATCACCTCAGCCCTACGCTTATGAAAGTGACAAGATGGTTTCATGGTCGTACGACGTTCATCTAAAGCACGAGGTTTAGGACCTCTTAGATACTGGGGCATCAACATTTCGTGCTTCGTGGCTCTACGAAGGCCGAGACGATCTTCTCATAGTTCCAAACATTTGGACTGCACCCTCGAGTCCTGCAAGGATGATACATGAAGAGAAGGAGATGATCGATACCCTGGGGCAATCGAGCGGCAAGTTCGACTACTATGTGAAATATTTGGCTCCCCCGAGCTTCTATATTGACCCGCATGATATCGTCATCGATAGATGGGGAGGTATGTATGATCTAATACCTCTAGTGACAGAAAATCCTGATGATGCGATGGAGGGAATCACTGCTCTGTTCAATAACATGCTCATTGGAGCTATCGAGGAAGAACCATTGGAGGAAATGGGCACTAACCCACAAGAGTAAAACCTTTACTTTTTCGTACACTCTCCTGCGTGGGAAATGTTATTGCTTTCTAGGACTTACCTCGTCTCAAGAGCTGCTTCTTGGGATTTTTCATTTTTAGGACTCATCGTTGCAATTTACATTCAATAAATGCAATTCATTTGGTGATAATCAATAAAATTACAGCGGTTTTTATCATTTTGAATCTTGTTAAAGTACCCCAAACCAACCCCGATGACGATAACCAACGATTGAAAATTTTGTCATCTACGGTAAGAACTGAGGGTTGGGCTTCTCAAAAATTCTTGTTTCAGGGTCTTCGAAAGCAAAATGAATTTCAAACAAACAAAGAAAAATTTAGAAAAAAATGTAATGTTTACCCCCATTTGTCCTTTTGAATCCCTTACTTTATGTTTCAGGGACAATCTTGTGACACGTGAGGGTATGGGAACTATCTAATCTGATGAATTATGTGCAGTCGAGCTTGATCCCAATGACACCGATGAACTTGACAATTCCTTAGACATTCAACGTAATCTAGAGCGGCATGAGAGGCCCAAAGTCCTCACATCAGACTAAACTATCATCGTTAATCTGAGTGATTCCGAAGAACCCGGAGAAGTGAAGAGAATGACAAATCCCCCTGAGAGTGAGACGAAATGCCCGATATAGTTGCCGCATGAATAGGTAAGTCTTTCAACCAAAAAGTACGTCAATGACACTTCAAGGTAAATGATCTAGTCCTGAGGAATGTACTCCCTGTCTTTCCTGTTCCCGGAGGCAAATTCGCCCCCAACTTCATCAATCCATATGTGGTTGAAAATGTGCTTTTCGGAGGTGCCCTGGTTCTGGCAAAAGTGGATGGTTGTAAGTTTTTCACTCCAATGAATTCTGGTTCTGTGAAGAAGTATTACACTTGATTTGTACTCATTCAGACTTTATTTTTATCAAGTTTCAAATTGAATTTCATGAATTAATTGATATTACTAAGCTTTGTTTGAGGAAAACTTTTGATCTGGCAATCTATTTCTATCCTAATGAAGCGATCATATTGCATGAGAGACTTCAAGATGACGAAAGGCAAGACATTTCCATACACGTCCTAAATAATAATCCCTAGTGTGAGTTGAGAGAAAATTCCGTGCTAACAAGGTAAAGGATTATCTCACGAAAAGTATGACGATCAAAATGATGAGAGGCATTCATTTCCTCTATCTAAACACTACAGGTTATCATTTGCTTAATCCCATTGAACGGCGTTTCATTTCTTACCCCTGTCGGGAACAACCCCATACTGGGGCAATTTCTTAGAAAGTTCAAAATGATTAGAATTTTCTTGCTTTCACTTATATCAATCTTCAAGTATATTTATTGCATGCAAATTTTGTGTTAGCTCGAGTGCCTTAGATATGACGAAGAGCATTTCTTTCTATATCCCTACACATTATACCCTTTGCATACTTAATTTGAGCGGTGAATTCATTTCAACCCGATTGGTGATCATTCCTGTGATAAACAAATGAAATCATCTCAAAGCAAGTTCAAGGTAAATTGAGGCAAATGGGAGCTCAGAGGAAAATTCATCAGCAAGGACGCAAAAGGACTCCAAGGAATCGAAGTTCTCTAAAAAAAAAAAGAGAGAGAAAAATCTCTCAAAAAGAAAATCTCTCTCTCTCAAAAAAAAAAAAGAGAGAAAAAGGAGAAAGAAAGAAAAGCTTCAGCAAGAACTGAGTCGATATGCAATATCATTATTCAAGGGAAAGACCATTTGAAGGTTCATTTGTGGAGCAATTGCTATAGATCAATTGGATGATCACCAATCTCCATGTTCATAATATCTCATTTGATGAAAATAAGTCATTCATTTCAAGCATACCCGAACATATGTTACAACCCTTACCGAAGTCTCTTCAGAATAGAGCACTTGAGTTAACGTAGAATTTCAAATGCTTATAAATATTGCTCGAAGAAGTATGAGCAATATTTGTCTATCTCATTTTTGCAGCACTCCTGACTTGTAAACCTAGGGCAGCTGGTGATATTAATTCTTTCAAATAGCCTCGACTCGAAGAATTCTTTTTGCTAAGCTATTGACCAAGCTCACATTTTAGTCCTTATAAAGACCTCTCAAATTGGCCAAGTTATACTGATTTTGAGAATATCCGAACTCTTGTAAAGCACGACGAAGAGAGTTTGAGTGATTCTTATACCCGCATCAAAGGTCGAGTCAAAAGCATTTCATTGAGAGTGAGTGAAAAGTCCTTTCTGATTAAAGGTCTTTCATTTAATGTGATCAAATTGTCAAAAGGACGAAATGGTTGTTCTTATTGATAAATTCCCTCAGTAAAGCTTGGTAATGCAAGCAGATTCATGAATGATGTTTTCTCTGCCTCTGTGCATGTGGTATTTTAACATTTTCTCACGTAAAAACAGGAGCGATGCCATTAGGCTACGTCATAAGAAGAATTCAAGTACGTCTGCTAATTATTCTTCATTATTTCCCTCTCCGGAATAGGATAAATTATCTCTCTCATATGTTCACCAAGTGAAACAGGTGACATATCTATTGGTGTTGCTAAGTGGAGTACGAAGCACACCCCATTTTATGTTTGCCAAGTAGAGTACACGACAGCATAATATCTCTCTTGATGTTGCCAAGTGGAGTACACGGTAACACAATTTCTCATTTGGTGTTGCTAAGTGGAGTACAAAGCACACCCCATTTCATGTTTGCCAAGTGGAGTACGCGGCAACATAATTTCCCATTTCATGTTTGCCAAGTGGAGTACGCAGCAGCATAATTTCTCATTTGGTGTTGCCAAGTGGAGTACGCGACACACCCCATTTCATGTTCACCAAGTGGAGTACGTGGCGGCATGGTTTCTCATTTGGTGTTGCTAAGTGGAGTACGAAGCACACTCGATTTCATGATGTTGCTAAGTGGAGTACGAAGCACATCCCATTTCATGTTTGCCAAGTGGAGTGCGCGGCGGCATAATTTCCCATTTTTATGTTGTCAAGTGGAGTACGCGGCAGCATAATTTCTCTCTCGGTGTTGCTAAGTGGAGTACGAAGTACACCCCATCTCTTGGTGTTGCTAAGTGGAGTATGCGGCACACCCCCTATTCATGTTCACCAAGTGAAGTACGCGGCGGCATGGTTTCCCCACTATTCATATTCACCAAGTGGAGAACGCGGCGGCATAGTTTCTCATTTGGTGTTGCTAAGTGGAGTACGAAGCATACCGATCAATACATCCCATTCTTTCTTCATATCATGCGCTATTTCGTATCTGTAGGAAACTACAGGTAACAGATAGGCAATCCAGTACCTCGAAAACCTTACTTCCAGTTGACTAGAAGTTTGGAGATCAAGAGAATTGAAAGCATTATAAAGCATTCCATCACTTGGACGTTTTTTGTCCGATCCGTATGTAAGGCTCTTTCACCGCTCCACATGAAGTGAGAAGCCTTAGCATACGTTCCTTATTGCTTGCATACTATGCATCGTTGCATTTAAAAAAAAGGAAAAATCATCATTCATCATTTTGCATAGTTTAAATTTAGGTTTCAGTCTTTGAGCAAAACCTCTGCGAGCCTCCACTCAAAGAGGAGCAGCTGTTGACACCTAAATTTCAGCGCATCATTTAGTGTTAATTGCATAGAAAATTAGAGATTAAATTTTAACCCCTAAACAAAAATATTAAAATTGCACAGCATATAGTTTAGGTTCATTTAGATTAATTGCATTCCGCATCGGATTGGCAGTGGCAAGCGAGCTTAAAATTCATCACATAAATCGAACTCGGGTACTGAACGAGACTCGGCTCACTCGGAAAGCAAGGGCGGAAAATCACAAGTTAAACGGGCTCGGTTGTTTTAATTTGAGCTTAAATTAGCCCATTATGCTTAATTAATAGAAGCCCATATTAATTCAGTCCACTTGAAATTAAGTGATAATTAAAGTCTAAGCCCAAGCCTAAGCCCATTAGGACTAGAAAGCCCGACTAATTGACCTAGGTTAGCATTATAAATACATTGTTAGGTCTCATAACTTGGGGGGTTCAAAATTTGAGATAAAAAAAATTCTTTAGAGAGAAATCGTGAAGGGGGGCTTCACAATTCATGGCCACAAGAAAGTAAAAAAAATCAGAGAGAGAGAAAGAGAGATTGTTGCTATTCTTTCTGTCCGAGGCTCAATTCACGAGTGTTAAGGTGGAGAGCAAAAAGATTTCCACGTTCTGCACTCACGGTGAAGCAAGAGGAGAAAACGCCAAAAAAGAGGAAAAAAAAGAAAGTCAAAGGAGGGGGGGCCATGCATAATACACAGGATACACGTCCAGAAAAGGGAGGAAGGGTTGAAATTTTTCAGAGGTAGCGAAGCAGTCTTGCTCCCTTTCGTTTTGATCTAAAGTGGTTCGATGTTGGTGCTGCCCCTGTCCTGGCAAGCTGCTGCCGTCCCGACGGAACACGTTCGTCTACTCCCGCCGTGTCAACCGCTGGTGCTGCCCCTGTCCCGGCAAGCTGCTGTCGTTGCTTCCATCCCGACAAAGGACGTCCGTCTACTCCCGCCGTTGCCGCAATTCCCTCTATCGACGAAGCAGCCATCCTTCGCCGCGAGCCACCCCGAAGACGTTGCCGTTCGCTGAGCCCGACGTTGCTATCAAGCCAACCCAACACACCTGCTGTCTTATGGAATTTTCAGCGAGACTAAAGAGCAATGACAGAAAATGTAAAGTAAGAAGAAATATTGAAAATGTTCTTGTTGTATTTTTGTACATGTACATGCCAAAATTTATAGTACAAAGAGAAGATCAAATAAAGAATAAACGAGATACATTTTCCTAATTAATCCCGATTGACTGCATCAATTAATCCTCAATCTTCATGATTAGAATCGGAATCAAGGATCAAATCGGATCTTTCTCCAACACTCCCCCTCAAGCTGGTGGCTTATATATGTCAAAGACGCCTAGCTTGCTTAGAAGATACGCATGACGTCTCTTGCACAAAGGCTTAGTGAAGATGTCTGCAGGCTGCTCCGCAATTCTAATTTCTCGAGTTGTAATTATCCCTTCTTAAATTTTTTCTCGAGTGAAATGACAGTCAACTTCTATATGTTTTGTTCTTTCGTGAAAAACTGGATTTGCTGCTAATTTGAGTGCTGCATCATTGTCACAAAATAGTTTACTCGCTCCATCAATTTGTACCCCAAGATCCGATAGCAAACCTCGTATCCAAATAATCTCGCAAATAGTTTTTGCCATAGCTCGATATTCTGATTCAGCTGATGATAAAGAAACCGTTGATTGTTTCTTTGTCTTCCACGAGATTAAAGATCTTCCCAGTTTGATGCAAAAACCTGTAATAGATCTTTTGGTCATTGGGCATGTCGCATAATCTGTATCACAATAAGCTGCCATTTCCATGTTGCAATCACGAGATAATAAGATTCCAAGTCCTGGACATCCTTTCAAATATTTCACGACTTTTAGTGCTGCATTCATGTGTGATTGTTTTGGGTTATGCATAAATTGACTGAGTATCTGCACTGCATAACATATGTCAGGCTTGGTCATGGTGAGATAAATCAATTTCCCCACAAGTCGCTGATATCCTGATGGATCTCCAAGTAATGGATCTTCATTGGGTGATGTTGAGCTCTTATCATATTCAAGTGTTGTGAGCTTGACATTCTGTTCAATGGGAATATTAGCTGGCTTACATCCCGATAATCCTGCTTCAGATATGATCTCCAAAACAAAACTTCCGTTGACTAAGACATATTCCCTTGTCGGATCTGGCTATCTCAATACCAAGAAAATATTTGAGAGGTCCCAAATCTTTGATATGGAAGGTAGAGCACAAATAACTTTCAAATTTCTTAATAGCTGAATCATCATTTCCCATAATGAGTATATCATCAACGTATATCAATAAATAAATTGATGAAGTACCTTGGGTCCACGTGAACAGGGCATAGTCATGCTTGGAGTGCTTAAAACCTGCATTTGTGAGTGCGGTTGTGAAATTGGCGTACCACTGTCGAGAAGCCTGTTTGAGACTATACAGGGATTTACGGAGACGACAAACCCGGGACTCCCCCTGTCTACGTAAACCCTGTGGGAGTTCCATGTATATTTCTACGTCCAGATCACCATGAAGAAAAGCATTATGGACATGCATCTGATGTAGTTCCCAATTATGAAACGCAGCAACTAATAGAAAAGAGCGGACAGTGACCTCTTTGGCAACGGGAGAGAAGGTTTCATGATAATCAAAGCCTTCTCGTTATGTGAATCTTTTAGCAACTAGCCGAGCCTTGTAACGTTCAATGGAACCATCTGCCTTGTATTTGATTTTATATACCCATTTGCAGCCAATGGGTTTTCTGTTTGGAGGCAGAGGAATTATATCCCAAGTATGATTATCCATAAGGGCACCCAATTCGGCTTCCATAGCTTGTTGCCATCGCAGGTCACATGCTGCTTCTTCATAAGATGAAGGTTCCTGTTCCTCATATATGCGACTAATGTAGCACATGTGTTCTGCTGACAGTCGATTAAAAGAGACATATGAAGATACAGGATATTAGGTACTTAGAGAATTTAGCGTGGGGCATATGTAGTCCTTTGTCCATGTAGGGGGACGAATTTGACGTCCAGATCGCCGAGGTGGTGGCGCAGTTGGTTGTTCCAATAATGAAGGAGATGACTGACCAATATGTTGCTGTAGAGATGGAATCGATAAATCTTCCTCCTCGGTGGATGGCATAGGTGACTCTATCGTCTGGTTTGAGTATTCGGGAGCTTCTAGTGTTTGATCAGGAGAGACGAAAACATATGGTGAAGTCATAGATAAATCTTCTTCGGATAAGAATTGATGATGTTTTGACTTCGATACAATTGTTTGGGAAGAATATGTCGATTCCTGAAATGGGAATATTTCTTCATGGAAAACGTCTCTACTAACAAAGAACCTGCTTGTAGATATTTCCATAACCCTGTAACCTTTTTGGAGGAGAGGATATCCCATGAACACACATCAAATGGCATGAGGGTCCATTTTGTTTCGAGGACCCACATTTGTTGCATAACATAAGCAGCCAAAAACTCTCAGGTGTCCTATTTCCGGTTGTTTGTTGAAAAGCATTTCAAAAGGAGATCGTCCCTCAAGAATTCTAGTTGGCATACGATTAATCAAATAAGCCGTCGTGACCGCACAATCACCCCAAAAAATTTCAAGAATAGATGCTTGATACTTTAGAGCTTGAGCTACTTCTATGAGATGACGATATTTGCGCTCTACAACCCCATTTTGTTGAAGAGTGTAGGTGCAAGAGGTTTCATGAAGTATCCCATGAGAAGCAAGGAAAGAATTGCACTCTGTAGTAAAAAACTCGCGTCCATTGTCTGTTCGAATTTTATGGACAGACTTGTCAAATTGATTTTTAATTAAGGAAAAGAAATTCGACAATTTAGAGAATGTTTGACTCTTGGATTGCATGAGAAAAACCCAAGTGGCACGAGTGTGATCATCTACAATTGTTAAGAAAAAGCGAGACCCATCATGATTTGAAGTATGATAGGGACCCCAGATGTCTACATGAAGCAAAGAGAATGCATCAGTAGCTCGAGATGTGCTTATTGGAAATGGTGCTCGTGACTGTTTTGCCAAAGGACAAATTTGACAATTTGAATAAGGAAAATGAGCACTATGACCTAAACGTTGATGAAAAAGAGAATTTTTGTTGCTGGTGGTAGCATTACATGAAATGCTTTTATTGAATAATGAAATATCAAAGCCATTTGGAAAGCTGATCCAAAAATACAATTTTTGTGCAACACTACCCAAGCCCATCATGTTTCCAGTCGAATGGTCCTGAAAGAAACAGTTTTCGGAATTGAATATCACATGACAAGAGTTGTCTTCACAAATATTGGAAACTGATATAAGGTTGAATTCAAATTTAGGAATATAAAGGACATTTTTAAGGGTAATGTTTGGACTAAGATGAACTATTCCAATTTTGGTGACACGAGTGACAGTACCATTTGGAAGACGAACAGATGCATTAGGATTTGTTTTGTGGTGATTAGAAAACATTCGATCATCACATATTATGTGGTCACTAGCGCCAGAGTCAATTATCCATGCATCAACTGAAATGCTATCATTCTTGGGAAAAGAAGTACCTGAAAAACTTGATGCCTTGTCCGTAATCTTTAATTGATTCAATGCCCTCATGATATGCTGGTATTGATCATTAGTAATGGTCCGATTTGCCCTATCAGTCCCTTGTGTCAAAACCTGATAAGCATAAAAATCTTTCTCCTTTTTCTCTTTATCATTCGGTTTTTCATGTAACTTCCAACATGTGTCAATAGTGTGATGTGGACGTTTGCAATAATCACAATATTTACCTTTGTTTTTAAAATTTTGTCCATTTCCTCTAGTTGACGTGGCACTTCGTGGACCATATGATTTGAAATTCGGAGCTGTTGTGGCTTGATGGAGGCCATCCGATTCATCTGCATGGATGGTTGAATGAGAGCCGTCTGATCCCTTCTTGTAATCTGAACCGTCCATCTTTGAAACCCTATTATTTGGGTCTTCTTCATCCCAGCGATTAGAATTTCTGTTGTGTGCCCCGAAGGAGGTCTGAGCTCGTGGCGGCAGCGGCGATCCCAGGGCGTTCGACAGTCGCTGTGATGTCCTCGCCGGAGCAGCGAGCGTCACGCTCTCTCCTATCTTCACGTACTCCGTCATGGCCAACCGTTAGTTCTCTTCTTGCACGGCCAGCTGATAGATTCGACCAAGCGGAGGAACAGGATCCATGGCAAGGATTTGGGAACGAAATGGTGAGTAACTTTCATTTAGAATCAACAAAAAACGGGTTACCTTCTCTCTTTCTCAAATCTGTCTGTACTGTTCTAGTGTTGATTCGGGTCCTTGAAGTTCCTCTTAAGCCGCCTCGAGCTCATTCCACAGAGCTAAGAGTCGGTTGAAGCAAGCGGTAACCGATAGGTTCCCTTGCTTCAACTCCGTTATGGCCTGTGTGAGCAAGAAATGCTTTGCCCGATCCATTTTTCCATACATTTCCCGAATGTTATTCCACATTTTCTTTGAGTCTTCTGTCGGTGGGAGGCCAGCGGCGACGTCGGGGGCTATGCAGTTCCCAATCCAAGTGCGAACAAGTTGGTTGCATTTGCGCCAATATCGTTGTATCCGGTCGTCGGTCGAAAAAGGCATAGTTCCGTCGATGAATCAGTCCTTGTCTTTGGTCACAAGGGCTCGCCGGAGATCTCACACCCATGTATTATAGTTATCGGGACCAGTGAGTTGTAAGTTAATAAGCCGGAGCTCCGATCCGTCGGCCGGCGATGTGTAGAGTGCGTCACCAGGTTCTAGACGGCCGTTGGCGGCTGGAATGGCGTACGGGTAGAAACCGGGTTGTAGTCCCGGGTAGGGATTCATCCCTTGACTCGGTAAAGTCTGATCGAATCCAGTCGGCTGGGCTTCTTGGGTGACTCCAAGTCCAGTATTCGCATTTCCTACGAATGAGCTGTGTTGTCCCCATTGACCTTGCACTGGTATCCATTGTATTGGCGGCCACTGGACATGACTGGAAGGCTCGATTGAAGTTGGTGTTGGAGTTGAGGGATGTTGTATTGGGTCATCTTGGTCTGATTTTTTATTCTGAGGTGAATTGTTGGACGAATCCTCCATCACAGGTAGGGCCGTTTTGCACTGGTAGGTGATTTTTTTTTCTTTTTGACTTTTTGGTATGTATGCAGGTGTTTTTGAATTCCTACCCGAAGTGCTAACTCGTTTTGCTGGGTGAGATATGCAACAACGAAATTAGAGAGCTATCGGGGGCAATTCAAAAGAATTTGCGGAAGCTAGGTCAGAACCGAAAACTCTGATACCATGAAAGAAAATGTAAAGGAAGAAGAAATATTGAAAATGTTCTTGTTGTGTTTTCTGTACATGTACATGCCAAAATTTATAGTACAAAGAGAAGATCAAATAAAGAATAAACGAGATACATTTTCCTAATTAATCCCGATTGACTGCATCAATTAATCCTCAATCTTCATGATTAGAATCGGAATCAAGGATCAAATCGGATCTTTCTCCAACAAGCAAGAGCGAGAAAGCGCCGCCTCACCGTCGTGCCCCCGCCGCCCTTGCGCCACTGTCGACCGTCTATCGCCTGTCGTCTCGCAATTCGCAAGCTTGACCCATCGGTGATTCAAATTAGGAAAGAAATTTTGTAAATTAGGTAATTATCACATCCTATTTAATTTGAATATTTTGTTGCCTAATTTATGTTTATTGATATCTGGTTTTGCGTCTTTGAATAATTTGCATTATCACAATTAGGATTTGTTTCCTTTTTTGAAATCTTAGATATCCATTACTTGTAAAATTTGGATAGATTTTAGAATTTTCAAAATTCTTTGAATATATCCAAAATATTTGAGATATCAAAATTTTTCAAGATGTGATCGATTAGGAAAATTTCCTAATCCGCAACCGCACACATGGAAATAAATCTATCTATCGGGCTTTAGATAGAATTATTTCCATAGTGGGTATTTCGAATTTTAGGGTCGATCTGTCAGGCTTCAGATCGAAACTTAATTCGAAAGATCAAGTGGCTATATTTTTTAATTGATTTTAATTTCGAATTTTCATTAAAAAAAAACCAAAAAAGATTACGCTAGAATAAGTTAATTTTTTTAGTTTAAAATTGCATGTTTAAATAATTGGCATTTTTAATTCCGAATTTCATAAAACAAAATACAAAAAATATGCCCGTCATTAGAAATAGGTCATATCGTTGTAGGACATATAGTTTGCATGTTAGGTTACATTAATCGCATGTCAATTTTTGCATGTCATTACATATAGGTTAGCTTTCATTTAAATAAAAGAAAATCAAAAAAAGAAAATTTCTGTACCTTTGAACTTTAAATCAGAATTTTTCAAAATTGTAAAATTGAATATTTTTCTTGAAATTGGTACCGAAAGGGCGTTAAGGAATTTAACGTAACCAAGTCCCCGAATCTATGATTTCTGGTTCGCAGGAATAAAATAGTACTCCCACTATTTTATTTAGGTTTCTAATCAACCTACCTTAAATTATTAGTGGCGACTCCTATTGAAAATATTTGTATGTTCACAATTGGACCTAAGTTGCGATTTGGTAGAGTTTGGGAGAACTCGAGCTAGGTTAGTTAATTTAATTGATCTAGTAATTCATTAGTCTAAAATCGAAAAACACGATTTTTTTAGGTCGCGACAATGGTCAATTGCCAGCCACCAGTTTTAAAGTTGGAAATTGGGATACCAGCTTGCGCGGTTTCATAATTTTTTGTCTCTGACTTAGTGGGATTTCCACAAGTTTAAAAAGGCACAAGATGAGAGTTTTTTTATTCTCTATTTTATTTAAAGAAACAATTGATGATATTTAGACAAGATGAGATCTATTTTCTGTTTTATTTAAAGAGACAAATGATAACATTCAAACAATAAGTAACATATGAAGAATTTAATTGCAACTTCAATAATAGTGGATATTTTCTCCAAAAGATTTGGTATATATTGTTCCCGAATAAAATAAATTTAAGAACTAAAAAAAATTAGAGTGTGAAAAGTTACTATACTTCGAACTTTTAATTATTTTAGGGATTTGTAATCGATGAACACATAACTATGGAGAAAGGGTCAATAATCTTTGCTTATTTGATTACAAGAAAGTAAGAGGTATTTGTTGACATCGAATTTTAGTTGGTATATGCATATTAGACATATAATGCTTAATTTATTTTTCTAATCTCGTTCAGATGGATGGGATTCACATTAAAAGCAACTTCACTTATGAAAATAATGTTAGTGGTGAAGACGAGACAAACAATTCAATTGAAATGCTAGTGATGAAAGAGTAATGACCTTAGATAACATGGAACCGTGTCACCTTGCACATGTATGGAGTTTAACTCTTATGATGAGGCTTACACATGCTATAATAATTGTGCTAAAGAAGCGGGATTTGGTATTACTGATTTCCTTTTAGTTAGTTCAATATTTTTCTACTTGTGATTAGCAATATTTCGGTATTTAATTTTTTTTCTTTTTTATATTCAAGAAATTTCACTTGCCGGCATTTGGGAGAGTTTCCCTTTTAGATAGGTCCTTTTTGGTACTTTTTAAAACCTCTAATCTTAGACTAAGCCAAGAAAGAAAACAAAGGAAACAATGGGCAAGTGAAAAGAGAAAAAAAAAATTTCTTAAACCCGGACAGAGCAGTGCGCAAGTTTCCACCATTAAAAAAATTGTGGCTAGTATTACACCCTCAGAATTGTTAAACTTGCCGCACCCGTCATGTTAGCCGGGTCTTTCTCCGTGGATCTCACATGCGAGGGCCCTTTCCATTCCGGATTCCGCCGACCATCCTTGTGGCCTGGTTCCCAAGCATCTGGCCGATCTCGGGCCCCACGGCACCACCTCGCGCCACGCATTTCCCCGGCAGCGCAAAAGTACGCATCCCGGCCCACACGTGCGGTGTCGCCTCGCCTTTTGGTACCACCACAACGTGCGTTGCTGTGGTGGTTTTAGCCTCGACACGTTGCTCGGGATGCAGTTGCAGCGATGTGATTGTAATGGGGATTCGTGGAGGTGCGTCGTTGGCCAGACGGTAAAAAGGGCTAGTCAAATTAACTTTTTATAAGCCACTTTGTCGTTTCTATCGTTTTAATTGCAAAATCACAGCTCAGCAGAGCATCCAAGATGGGAGGGGGATAAAGCTCTGAATTGATGGTGGGTTCTGGCATCCAAGATGATTTAGCAGAGCATGATTTAGATGCAGATTAACCACAGTTCTGGTAGGTTAGGTGGGTTGGTTTTCTTTCTAAGAGAGAAGATGCTGCTAGGATTGCAAACTAGAAAGGAAAATCATTAGATGCAAGTAGATTTGCAAAATATTTTATAAACGAGATGTACCCCTTAAATTCTAGTCATTTTGAGCGCTCTTTTGAGGGGTTTAGTTTACACGGATTGAATAGTATCATTGCTAACGGTAAAGGGGTTTGGTTTATACAGATTGGATAGTGTTATTGCTAGTAGTACCAAAGCGGCAAGTGCTAACTTGAGTGCTATGTTGGATGATATGCAACACAACCAAAGTTGCCTCTTGAGCACATTTGGGAAAAGTACAAATTTATTGAAACTACCTCAGGAATTACGAGGACCAATTCTATTGTTTGACATGCCCTAGCATGGTTCTTGGCTTGAGGTCCAACATTGACGAGGACATCAATACTTTATATGGGGGAAATTCAAGACACATCATCCTTGGGAGAAGGTTGGTGAAGTGATTTATACATTAGTCTCATCATCAAATGATCATCACTTTCAGTATTCCTTTCGGTAATTTTGTTCACATGGATCAAGTTGTAACGTTACAAAAAACATCAGGTAGTATACACATTTACATATTCCACACTAGGGGTGTAAGTAAACCTCCTCATGAGCTACTCGAGTTCGATTCTCAAATGCGTCAACTCTGACTGGATTTATTCTTTTAATGTTCGAGTAACACAAGCACTTAATTGTATTAAGACCGAACTTGAAAAAACTTGACTAAGTAGCTCACAAGTGCAATTAAGTAATTGAATAATTATATTTTTTATTATATAAACAACAATAAACACAAGTAAATACATAAAACTACTAAATTTTCAATTGTAGTGCATTTTTAAAACTCAAACTTAATGTCAAGGTTCCGATTGAACTATATGGACTTATAGAGTCAACTCGAGCTAGAGCTTGAAAATAAACTCAATCGAGTTCAATACGAGTACTGAGCCTTGAATATTCTAGTCGAGTCGAGTGGAGTCGAACTCAAGAACTAAATTGTGTCAACTCGATTGCCCTCCTATTCCTCACCTTGGAAAGTCCTTGGTGTGAAGGTTGTTGCAGAGTTACCTAAGATTGCGAGGGGCATGATTCTATGTTATCTGAAATACAAAACTCGATTGACCTCCTATTTCTATGCTTGTATAATATTGCCAAGAATAGTATTGAATATGAGCCTCCAAAGCAAACCTGATCCAAGTAAGTTTTCTAATTTGAGTGGTTTCAAGAAATGAGTTTTGTATTTTAGATACAAATATTGCTTATATAAGAGGTAAGTTTTGGTTTTTGCTCAATTAGATAACATAGGAGATTTTGACTACAACAATCAATTGCTCGATGTCCTCGTGAATTACATCATAAAGAAATTGCAAGTGTTTTGAAGGCAATAAATCTTCTAGTAAGATTTGTGTATTCTTTCGTGATAATGAGATTGCTACGCAAGAAATTGAGAGAACTAAACATTGTGTGAGTTTTAGTGTAATTAAGAGATGGGAAACAGTAAGAATGTTTGAGTGATTCAAATATGGTTGTAATATTCGTTGTTATTGCTATCTTAGAATCCTATGCTCCTCTTCGAGGTGTAGGTTGCAGTGACCAAATCACATAAAATTCGGTGACTAATTTATTTTCTTGTTCTACTCATTATTTTTTTTACAATACTTTATTATTGTTTTTTTTTGGTAAAATTATATTTTTTTTTGGTAAAAATACTTTATTATTGTTTGATTGCTTGTTCTTCCAAATAAATTTTATGATATCACACTTTAAAAAGTTGGCATGATTGATGATTTACTTCTCACACAAGTTATCGTTCAAACAATTCTTTGAGACATATTCCTCAAGGCGCACGAATTAGATTCTTACATCTGATTTTCCATTGGTGCCAAAATCTTGCAATGTATGTAGGAGGTTCATGCACCAAATCAGAGACAGGGACAGAGCACCAAATTAAATACTTCGGGGTAATTCACTAGTGTGGTCCCCTAGCAAATACATTAATGAAGGGAATGTTAAGGTCCCCTAGTGAGGTCTCCACCATCGCATTTATTTCTTGGCTATGGCATCAATCAATGGAGTGGCTCTATAGGTTACTTGGATAGAACCTACTCCGATATCAATAATGGAGAGGATTGTATTGACGAATGTCTCAAAAGGGCTTGTTCAAGGCCTGATTAAGGAAATTTTATAGCTTTTGACACCCTTGTTGTCTTCGTATTTCGTGGAACCGATATTTTAAAATTGAATTTTTCAATATTAGCTATACTTAACAAATGCTCAGGAGACATTGGGGAGAATTCTTTTTCCACGAGATTATCAACTTCAAGATACATGTAAAATAATTTGTTTACAACAAGAGTTTAATCTAACTAGGGTTAGTTACACGTCAGCTCCATTGAATAACACTAGTTAATGTTCTTTTCTTCTTCTTCTTTTTTCAATTTATTTCTGCATAACAGCACCAATAAATAGCTTCACTTTAACAGGTACACAGCTACTTTAAGACTGAAGATAGGTAATGAAGTTAAGACATGAGAAAGAGAATATGGATTGAACATATCTATTATCTGATTTATAAATTATAGTAAAATGACAACTATACATATTTTTGCATTGATGGATTCTCATGAATTAGGAAAGTGTGCTAAAGCTTTTTGCTAAATGATGTGCCATAATCATTTGTTAATTAGATCAAACCGTCCATTTTGTTACTTGAAATTATGTCCTTGAAATTGTTATGCGAGATGAGATATCATTCAACAAAAATCTTTTGGTAAGATTTTTGCATGTAGACTTCCTAGTTTGAGTAAATTTCCTAAAAGGACTTTCCATTTTGGATAGGAATATCATATACAAGATAAGAGAATTGTATCTTAGATATAATAGTGTAAATAAGAAGAGTATCAAATTTTCTTTTTGTAAGTCTTCTGAGTGAGTTCTCTATGAGAGATAATGAGATATTACTTGTCAATTTTTCTTTGGATGTAATTGAGGGGTAGGAAACACTTGAGTGATTGTAAACTCTATACTTTCCAGATTTATAGTGGATTTCTTGGTGGCTGCTTCTCCCAATGGAGTAGGTACAGACACTCTAACCAAACCACATTAATATCTGGTGTTTTTTATTGTTCTTTGTTGATTTATCTGGTAATTTTTTTCTTTTCGCAATTGATTTGAATTGCCAAATCCATTATCTTCCATGTTATTTTCACAATAATTGTAATCAAAGCTAAGGTTGGGGTTTCTAGAGTTGGTATGGAGCTTTTTCTTGTTTGATTACTGTCTAGATTTCTATTGCTGCAATTATGTCTAGAGCGAAAGTAGAGATTGAAATGGTAACAATGGAAGGAGCTGAAGAGTCTAGGTGGCCTAATGACTTGGTTATCAATGTTGACATGATGTATCATGTTGATGCGATGTTCGGTGAAAGTCAAAGATATCATTAGAGAATCGAGTTCATTTATAACTGAAATCACTGGGCAGATTTATCATGTCAAGAGAGGATGTGACCTTGAAGAAGGTTCTTAAGATGAAGAATTCTACAGACATGTGTTTCAAGTTTATTCCTCTAGACAAGTCTAAGTTTAGCTTGAGCTTGATAGACGCCTGTGATGATTGAATGCCCGTTGGGGTGTTAAGAGAGTCAGTACAGATAATGAGCACTATGACTTGACTCAAACATTGAGCCAAAATGGAAATTGTATGGAATATGTCTTGAGTTTGAGTGTATTTTCTAGTTTAAATAGGTTTCCTAAAAGTCTTTTTTTTTAATTTGAATATGAATGACATATATGAGATAAAATTCTACTTTGATATCAGATATAGTAGTGTAAACAAGAGGAGTATCAGATTTTCTCTCCGTGACTTTTTCTAAGTGAGTTCTTTGTGAGAGATAGTCATATAACACTTGTGTGTTTGCTTTGGGTGCAATTGGGGGTTGGAAAACATTTGAGCAATTGTAAACTCTGTACTTTCTAGATTTATTGTAGATTTCTTAGTAGCTAGCTCTTCACGTGGAGTAGCTACTAATACTCGTATTGAACCATGTAAATATCTAGTGTTCTTTATTGTTCTGCTGGTAATTTCTTCTTTCCATGTTTGATTTCAATTGTAAGATTTGTTTACTTTCGCTTTGTTGTCATAACAGCAAGCACTCCTTATTTACATCCTCTATATAGTGGTACCAAAAAGGATATTTGTGATGATTGTGTGGATTAGGTGCTTACATGTCACTAAATGTTTGACTTTCTATTTAGGGCTGATGCTTAGCCCCTACCATAGGAGGAGATATGCAAACTATCATTCGGGTAAAAGTCTATACACAGTCACAAGATTGGCTATGGTGTCAAGCCTTCCGAGAGGGCTATATTAGAGGGCCAATCTCAGGAAATTCAGTTTCGCTACGTTTGGTGCCTAGAGCAACAAAACTAGGTTTCATCACCTTAGCTCAACTAGGGCAACAAAACTATTGCAGACAAATTTCATGGCAATAGGCTTAGGTGATAAACTAAGTGACATATGACAATATTGTTTTGTAGCCTTAGTTTCTTGCGATGTCTTGATAGAATTTCGTTTTTTCTATCTTCATATTTCTTTAGAGATTTCTATTGAGTGGTAAGCTGCCCATCGTGTATGCTCTGGTAGATTCCTAGATAGTGACTACCCTTAGCGATATGTGCCATCTATGATAAGCCGGATTGTTTAGTTATGAACAATCCCTTTATCTCATCTGTAGCACCTATGAATACTCTAATCTCTTTGGTATCATGTAGCATATGCTACAATGGTCATCAATATGCATGGACCAAATGTTGATGCACTCATAGAGCATAATCAGAATTGTTGCAATGCAATTGACGTTTCTTTCCATGATGACCATTTGACACATCCAATAGGGAGACTTTGCATCATCAATGAAGGAATGAATTTGATTCGAAGTGTTGAAAATATGTCTCGAGTTTGAGCTCATGAAGAAAACCAATTGGGTTCGAACAAGTTTCCCATTTTTTATCCAATTTTTTTATGCAAGAAGTGAGACTTCTTCATGAAGAACATCTAAAAGAGACTGCTTCTTCGTGAATTACATCGTGAATTAATCTAAGAGTGTTGAAACCAATCAAATCTTATGGGTAAGATTGTGAATGCCTTTATGAGATTGAGAGATTGTTTAGTGATGAATTGTGAGGGCTATATACTATGTGAGATTATTAGGTATAATTAGCGGTTGAAAAATATTGAGAGTGTTAGAATAACTCGAGTGTGATTATAATAGCTATTTTATGGTTTGATCTGTAATGAGATCATGTGCTACTCTTCTCGTTGAGTTGGTCCTACTGACCAAACCATGTAAATTTGATGTTCGAATTATTTTCTTTCTTTATTTATTTTATTATTCAATCGCTTTTTTCTCAAGAATTGGAATTAGAGTTGGCTTGGCTGAGTTGAAGCAAATCGATGGTGATAGTAGTAGAAAAAAAATATTGACAGATTTGATGGGAAGGATTTTGGATTTTTGAAAATGTAGATCGAGGATTATCACTACCAATGGAATATGTACATACCCCTCTATGTGAACAAACCAGAGTTGATGAAGCAAACTGATTGATATTTGTTGGATAAACATGCATTGGGTGTTATTCAACTATGTTGGCTTATAACATCTCGTTTAACCTCGTGAAAGAAAAGAACATTGCAGGAATGATGAATGCTCTGTCGAATATGTACAAAAAACCCTTTACGATAAATAAGATATACTTGATGGATGTCTATTTCCCCTAAAGATGCCGCGAAGGTCCATTTGTTGCTCAGCATATCAATATATTAAATGTGGTCCATCGGTCAATTGAGTTCAATTGAGATTCACTATGATGATGAAGGTATGTGCTTTGATCTTATTATCCCCATTGCCTCATAGTTAGAATACTACTGATAGTACTATTAGTAATTCCTCTTGATCAAGAGACTTGACGTTTGAAGACGTTCGTGATATGATATTGAGTGAACTCACTCATAAAATAGAATTTGGTGAACCTGTGCCTAATACTTTAGTTGATGAAGGTAAAGGAAGACCTAATACTCGTATTAGCAAGAGCAGTGCAAACCTAAATAGATGAAGTCAATCTAGAACTGGTGGTATAATCTATTAGAGTTATGAGAAGAGGATACATCTTAAAAGGGATTGCCTTGAGCAGAAGAATAAGAAAGGTAAGGGAATTAGCATTGAGTCTTTTAATGATATTGCTGGAAATGCTTATGGTATCTCTGATGTAATGATTATGTCTTGTCTGTCATTGAGTATTTGTCGTTTGATGGGTGGATTATGGATTTTTGTTGTTCGTTTTACGCTACACAAAAGAGGAACTTGTTTACTACTTCTCAGTGCACTAACAGTAACATAACACAGCTAGGTAATAATGTTGAATGCGTTGTTATGGGTGTTGATGATGTTAGAATTAGAATGCATGATGGTATTGTGAGATCATTGACTAGTTCTGAATTGTGGTTATATGTGCTTGGGCACATTGGCGAAAGAAACTTGAAGATTTTGAGTGAAAGGAATATGTTATATGGATATGTGGCTGAGGAACTGTATATATCAACTACTTTGACTTAGGAAACTAGTGGAAAGTATAATTCGGTATGATTGTCAAAGAAACCAAGAAGATTGCAGAGGTATTTCACTTGGTGTTTGTTGGCAGTTGTGATTTCCTTCGAGAAACAGTGTTAAATTAATGCTAACAATTGTACACAGCTAATCGAGGACAACTTGAGCTTTGTGTTGAAATATAAGTTTTATGCTATTATCAAGGTTAAACAAATGAGAGCTTTGATTAAAAAAAGAGGATGGTAAGATGATCAAACATATATGTATTGACAGTAGCATGGAATTCTTCTCAAAGTTGTTAAACAAATTCTACATGAATGAAAACATAACAAGACATCGCACTAATGCTAGTGAACCATAATTAATTGCAGAGTTGATAAGAACATTACTAGAGACACTCAATAAACTGCTCTTAGTGCTAGCGTGACTAGGAGATTCAAGTGTATAAGTTTAGTACAGTGAGCTACCTAATGAAGAGATCCTCATCGAGTACGATTCGTTACGGGCTCTTGAAGAAGTGTGGCCAGGAAACATCATTGATTATCCTATTCTTAAGATATTTAATTGCTCATGTTATATTCGAGTGAGTGATGATAAACTTGATAGGAGGGCAAGAATGTGCATATTCCTAGTATATGCACTCGATGATTGGGATCATCGATTGTGATGCACAATTTGAGTTCACTTGTTGTCGACAAAGATGTTGCATTTGACGAGTCTCCAATACTTCCGGTAGGAGTGTTTGTGGTTGTGTTTACACATATCTAGATGGCTATCAGCTAAAGGTGAAATTGTAACCAAAAGCTCATATGGTAGAGGGTATTAGCGTACCAAGGCACTATTGTCCTTTCTTAAGGAAAAGATTCTCATCAAGAAATTTCAGCAAGGTAGAGCTTGTGGAGGCAACAATTGTTATAGCTACTGAGTTTAACAAGGTGCACATTCAATCTCCTCATAGATATAGATGCAATGATGATTTTGCTTTATCTATGATAGAGGAGGTTGTGTTTGTAGCTAAATGTGCAAGTGGAGTTTGTATCTTAATGAGGTCTATGGTTATGACAACGTTCAACCACGTCTCGGATTTGGAAGATGTTTGTTGCAATTAAACCCATGAAGGGCTAAGGGAGAGTAACAACGAATTTTAGATTCTAACGAAGCAATTGTGATTTGACTCAAACAATGAGCTAAGGTGGAGATTGTTGCAAATATCTATCGAGTTTGAGCCTGTGAAGGAAACCATATCTAAGTAGGATTCGAGTTTGAGTAGGTTTCCTATATTGTATCCATTCCTTTATTCTTTTCTTTTTTGGTAAGAAAAGGGGCAAAGCCCAATTATTACATTAACACTGGCATAATAAAGCTTAAACTATATTGATCTCCTATAAATAGGGGAATTAAACCTATTGGTGGCCTATCTAATGTCGGAGTGGCATTTGCATACCTAAAAGTACGAAGAATTTTGACTCGTTGGAAGTCCTTCAATAATTTCCAAATTCGAAAGATAAGGATGTTGCCTAAACGGACGAGAGATTGTTGGTTTCTGAAGTAGTGCAATTACTGCTTGCGAGTCCACCTCCAAAATAATTTTGGGAATGCCCGGAGACCAATTTGAGGCCGAAAAGAGTACCCCAAAGTTTAGCTTTAATAAAGAGCGCACTCTTACATGCTAGGCAAAACCCGCAAACTAGTTGCCTAACTCATCGCGGAGAAGTCCACCTACTGAAGCTAGACCCAGGTTGCCTTTAGAGGCCCCGTCAGTGTTGAGCTTCATCTGACAATGGGGAGGGCCTATCTAACCCACATACATCTCTCTTTTATCTCTTTGGGAGCCAATCATTCTATTTTACCCAAGTTGGTAAAGCAAATAAGTTCTCTTTTCAAATAAGTTCGTTTGAAATAGACTTTTATTTCTCCAATTCCAAAAGTGCCAACAAGCTACGCCAAACACTGGCAGCCAATCATTCTCTTTTACCCAAGTTGGTAAAGCAAATAAGATCATCAACAACCACCTATGTAGATCCATGGTAAGGAATTCACCTCATAAGTTAGTAGGCAAAATCTTTTGCCAAACATTCTTTGCATACTTGCAATTTTCTAAGAATGTGTAGAATTGTCTCAATGGATTGAATACAGTAAACGTAACAAGAATGTCAGTAAATTCACTTCAAATGAAATTAACTTACGCAAATTGTGCCGAAATTGAATCAACAATGAAGCCTGAGAACGCAACCACTTTAACGGAAACAAACGTACACAAACTACACTCTTAACCAAAAAAAAAATGTACACAAACTACACTCGAATTTAATCGACGACACAACTTGAGAACGTGAAGATGCAACGCCATAATTTCATTGACGATGAGGGACTCAGGATATATAGCAAACATACATGTCGGAATTTAATCAATGACATGAGTTTGGAAACTATAACTACTGTGCAAAAAAATAAAGATAATTGAAAGATAACATGTTTGTTTGTTTATGCGTGAGGGGAAGTGAACTTTGAAGAGTATGATATGGCTATTTAAAGCCTATGATCGATGGTTATCAACGAAGGTTACAAAGGAAGGTTACATACAGTGATTTCAAATAGTTACATCGATGGTTACATTAACTCCACTACCTTGATGGTTTCTTCGATTCCACTATCTTGATGGTTGCTTTATCCCACTACCTTGACAATTACTTCATTGACGGTTGCATCCAAGGTTGTTGACTCAACTTTTTGTCAATTCCATAAAGCTGTCAATTCAACAAGTTGTCAATAATTCTCTTCATAAATCACTAAACTTTTCTTTTATCGACTAAGTCTATCACATGTTGACAACCAAAGGTTGGCCATTTTTCGATGCAAATAAATGTCCCCTTTAAAATAATTAAATAATTTATCGATCATTCAATTATTTTAAATTAGATAATTAAGAGTCATAATGTGCCTACTTGTCATCGGCAAATTTGATTTTTCTTGCCAACTTTTCCTTGGTTAGATTCATCATATGGCTCATATTTTTCCTCTAAAGGCACATTTTGTGTAAAGTCTTCATAAAGCCCTCTATCTTTGTCCTTAGGTAATTGATCATACTCAAACACTCTCTTTGTCAATTGGAATAAATCAACAAAATGTCGGCCTTCAATTTTTCTCAAAGATTTCATTCAACTAAAAGCCAAATTTGAGATTCTTTCTCTAAGAGTGAAGTAAGCCATATATTCCTGACCATCTTTAATTGAGCAACAAAGTGATCGATTGATTCATTATTATATTGATAAATGCTGCTTGAATCAACAAAGTGAACGATATTTCAGGTATTGTTCTACAAAATTGAGAATGCAATTGTCTTTCCATTTCAACCCAGGTATGGATTGAATTAGGAAGTAAATTCATATATCATGTAAAGGCAGTTTTCGATTGAGATAAAGGGAACAACTTAAGTCTCAGGAATTCATTTATTCTTGCCTCTCCACATTAGGCAATAAATCGACCAATGTGTTCAACGATCGATCGGTCATCTTTGCTAGCAAAAATACCAAAGTTAGAAGTTTTGAATTTTCTTGGGTAAAGATTAGTGTTAACCAATCAAAATGTGTTGTTGTAATACGCGTTTAGCCATTTGATCAGGATTTGCAAGTTGACACCCTTTTTTGCCCCCATAGGTTTAGGGTAGATAGGTTGATTGACTTGACCTTCCTACCCTCTTAGGTTCAAGGTAAATAGGACTTTCAAGCCTTTGTAAAATCCTACTAGTGGTGGGATCACTTGGCCTAAATTATTTCTGCCGTTCAATTGATTAAGAGTTGGAGGAACATGCCCAAAAGCCGCCATGTTCAATTGGATTGGTGTGAACTAATTAAAAGTCTCAAGCTTGGAGATGACATTATTGATCAAGATGACCATTAACTTGATCACATCAAAAATGTGTCTTGCTATGTAATTCATCATCTTATTATATTGTTCCTCGAATAGCCTCTTCATGGTAGCCATTAAAGTGAGGTTGGGTACTAACTCCCTCATCCGCTCCTCCTTAAAGTGCCATTGGATTTTGACGTTGCCCCATTAGCTTGGCTCTGTGTTCGGAGCGATTAAGATCTCAGACTTGGTAGCCCTATCACTAGAGTTGTTGCCCGCAGAATGATTAGGCTTTGGATGATTCCTTATTCTCATCATTGTCCTTCCTCAAATCAACCACATTGGTCCCTCTAGGTGTGTCAAAAAGATGTTTCACTCGAATTGGATTCGGCGACAAAATATTTTTCTTCAAAAGTTGTTCTTCGATTTTTATTAGAGGTGACAGGTTCTATGGTGAGTCAAGATGAGAAATATCATAGGTAGACAAGAATATTGGTAACTTCACTTCAAACGAAACTGAACATACACAAGTTGTGCCGAAATTTAATCGACGAGAAAGCCTGAGTACCAACCACTTTAACAAAACCAAACGCACACGAACTATGTCGAAATTTAATTGACGATAAAGCCTAAGAACGTGAAGATGCAATGACAGAATATAATCGATGACAAGGTACCTAGGATATGCAGCAAAGTTACACACCAAAAGTTAGTCAACGATGTGAATCTAGAAACTACAAATAAGGAACATGCTGGAATTTAATCGACGATGCAAGTGTTGAAACTATAACTAACATATATGAAAGTAAAAATAATTGAAAGATAACATGTTTGTTTGTTTGTATGATGTGATTATTTAAAACCTTCAATCAATAGTTATCAACCAAGATTACAAACAAAGGTTACATGCAGTTACTAAATGGTTACATCAATTGTTACATTGACTCCACTATCTTGACGGTTTCTTCAACTATACTATCTTAAGGGTTGATTTATTCCACTAAATTGATGGTTACTCCTTTGACGATTGCATCCGAGGTTGTTGGCTCCAATTTTTGTCAATTCCTTCAAGATGTCGATTCATCAAGTTGTCGATAATTCTGTTCATAAATGACAAAACTCTACTCTCATCGACTAAGTCTATTATATGTAGATAATAACAAAAAGTTGTCCATTTTTTGTGCAAATATTTTCAAATTATTCATTTTCTGCGAAATAAATGGAGCCGTACACATCTCAGTAATTCTACGCCCTTCATTCTAGAGTCATGCAAATTCGAGAACCAGCATTAGCATTTACAATTTGTCAAGGTGATGTTTTTTGTTGTGAGAAATTAATATTGCGTGTCTCAACATTTGCTTATGCTAGGAGATGATGCTCTATTTAAACCCCCTTAAGCTTCCTTGCGGGCGAGAGTTTTGTTAAATAAAACGTGAGATTTCATCCGTCAGATAAGTAGTCTCATTTCCTCTAACTATGAATTTCTTTGATAGATTCAATTGAAGGATGAGTTACATGTCTCGCATCATAAGGTGTATTCCTCAAGTGGCGAGCATTAATCATGCTATATAATATGTATGAGCCGAACGTAGATTTCTCATAATGCGAATATTCCCTCTTGCGGTTGTGCTGCCTTTTAAATTTCCAACTCCTCTCATAAGAATATGCGGAAGAAAATTGTATAATTTGTGTGCATATTACATTTTACAAGATAACTATCTAAGGTTATAAAATATTACAATATCAATTATAATAATGGAGATCAATCAAGAATATGCACAATTAAGAGAGAGAGATATGTACAATATGGAGAATCAAATGAGACGTGGAGAATCTACTAATTATCTCTAACATTCCCTCAAGGTGTCGTAAAATAAGTCAAATGGAGTTTGGAGAAAAGATACAAAACAACGCCCAATGGATGTGCCTTAGTGAATATTTTAAAAGTCTGATCAACTAGTTTGATATGCTGAAGAGAGAATTTGACTGATATGTGCAGGCTACACAACAACAGGTTGACATGGCTATGACAGGGCTAATTCGCGTTTGAGTCTAACTTGTGCATGTTACACAACAATGGGCCGATGTCATTGCTGACGTGACAAATATGCACTTGAGTCTAATGCGTGCAGGCTACGCGACAACAGGCTGGCATGACTGCTTGGTCCACAGAACATGACAAGATTCCAGGATTTGACTTGTCTGAGAGAGGCAAGTCCAATGGTTGTCTTGGGTTTTTTTTTCTTTTCAAAAAGAGCAACGAAAAATGCAATGACCACCATGGAGAAGGACTCAATGTGAACTTTCTCAAATAAGAATATGTGGAAGAGAATTATGTAATTCACATATTATTTATGCGTAGAAATGACTAAGGTAACAAGATTAATATCAATTTCAATCAATTAGGATCAATCAAGGATATGCACAATTAAGGGAGATATATGCACAATCTTGAAAAATAAAAAGATATAAGGGAGATCCAGAAAATTTTCTAATTTATCTTTAACACACTCCAATACAAGGCTCACTCCTGCCAGAAAAATCGTGTTATTACACGTAAATAATGTCTTTGTAGACGTTTGCCCACTAGTTAAAGAAATATTTGGTTGACATCCTCATCCACGTTGCATTGAACTTCATTCACACAGCGAGTTATGGGATACATACTAATTAAAATGGAGAAAAGACTAAAATATCAACATCGGACAACAACAAAGTGTCAATAGATCCTCAATGATTCCTAGTAAATACGAAATCATGTTGCTGAACTTATAGCTGAATAAAGAATTGCTGAAAAAAAAAAGAAATAGATCGAAATCAAATAAAACTAGTAATTTGCTTTTTGGTATTATATGTCACATTCGAAGACATAACCCGGACAGAACCTGAAAAAGCAAAAATAAGAAGCGTGGATTCAGCCGAAGAACACGGCCTTATCATTTTCAATATATAAGAAATTAGGGTTTCGTCAATACTTTTTGTTCGTTTTTTATATGTGTTTTGTTCTTGCTTAGTGGCGAAACCCAGGGGTCGCACAGCATCTGTGTGCGCCAAGGCTTCGTGTTTTGACTCTAGTAGTAGGAAACCAAAGATCTCGGAGCCTCGTAAACTCGTAAATTAATCAGAAAGTACCGAAAGACACCCAACTGACAAAGAGTTTCAAAAAGTGTACCTCTGCATGTGGAAAATTCCGAAGAACATGAGAACTACATAATGTCGGAATCCACAATTTCCTAAAGATAAAGCAATAAAATAAGAAGAATCCCATGAGTCGTGACAGTTTCAAAATCTTTGCAGGTCCTTGTTTCAATGAATTTAGGACTCTTTTGGAGCAAGAAATCCTCGTCACTGCATAATAAGTGCTTATAACATATTCTCATCCAATCAAGCCAATCACCGCATAATAAGGGTTTATAACATTTTTTTTATAATTTAGAGAAACAGGGGCAGAGGCTCAACTAGTTTCTGACATTGTTTATTTTCTTCGGAGGAACGATAACGCTTCATAGACAATGACTGATTCAGAGTGAATGAGAACAATTTAGTCCAGAAAAATTCTCTCTCTCCAAGGAATCTTTCTCATTAACATTCTTGCTATGCAAGTCACTGCATGTCTGGCTTTAATTTTCAGGGTTTCCAAAGCATTAAAAGCTGCACTGGAATGCAAAATGACAAACATTCTCGTTATTGTTCACACGCGAGACTTGGAATACGGGTTAAGCCTTAAAACAAAAGGAATATAATACGGAAATGAAAAGGAACAACTATGAAGTTTGATACATCCCAATGTCTATTATGATTCCATCAATTATTCCAAGTTCATGACCAGAAACAGAGAAGGGAACAAAGGGCGTGAAGATGAATTTGTCCCTCCCTTGTAAACCCAATGTCTTCAATTATTTCACTGTACACCCTCTGTGTGTCTAATTCTGAGCCCGAGTCTCTCTCTGACGTTCTCTTCACACTTTTTACAGGCGATGACAAAAAATAGCAAGAGCCGGCCTAATCAATATGGGCATCACTAGAACTCAAAGCTATATGTTCAAATCTCATTACTTATGTCCGTTTGGGGACATAGGCACATACATAAGTCAGAGGTTTGAACTCAATCAATTCATTAAATTTACACGGTGCTTCGCAGCCACAGGTAATACGACTCTGCGTTCCTGTTTTGTACCAAAATAACTTATGACAAAGGAAAACTGCTGATTATGAGCACAAACATGCCAAGGGCTGTCTTGGACTGATTTCTCACCCCATCAAAACTCTTCTCGTAATGTGACATGCGCATCAAGCCCCCTGTACCGCGGGACAAGTGGCTGCTTCACACTCGCTTGGACAGAGCAAGAACCATTGGTCCCAGTGTAAAATATCTAGGTAAATTACACGTGTGAAAGCTCCAGAATTTTGTACCCAGTTTAGCGGAAGGATGTTTCTTCAGACTGTATAGTACTAGTTTGTTTTTTTTTTTGGTCGAACTGTATAGTACTAGTTTGGAGTCTTCAAAAGTTCTGGCGGGACAAAGGGCTGCATGTGAAGGTGACTTGCTTGCCCACATAAAACAATTGACTATGCATGAGCCCTAGATAAATGGGCAAGATCGTTTTTCAGACTTATGTTCATCTCTCATTAGGTTGATATTTATAAAGATCATCCATCACACCATCCATAGAATGTAATTACAATCTTCGGCTCAAATTTGGGTAGGAGCTATCTCGTAGCTATTAACTCGTATTGGGCAATTATATTATATGTCTACATCACTTGCGCGTTATCCTTATTTAATCACGCGCAGTGTTGATTTCATGTGGTGAATGATTTTCAATAGGTGGTATATGAACAACATCGTACGGTTAAATCCGATTCTCATCTTTCTTTCTGTAGTCACACATTGACGTAGTACCCCATGAACATCACTTCCATATTCTCATATATCTTTGTCCATTTGGTGGAATTTGAGCCATGAAAAAGGTCATAAATTCCGTGACTAGTTGCAATTGTTTACAACGACAATGATGGATATATGGCCATTGACAGTGGTATGCTTAAGGCATGTCAGAACTTAATCAAGGGAAATGCATAATGAATCAAGCGCAATAAGAGGGTATTGATTATTAAAATTTTTAATGATGGTGAATTTAACTAATTAACAATAAGAAAGAGAAAAAAAATCGCAGCTGGTTTTGTTTGTTATGTCCGGGTTAGGTTGGATTGCTGCTGTTTTACTTGATGTTACAGGGGGCGTTTCTAAAGGCCTGTAAAATTAAGGGGACCATTTGCTATAAATAGGAACCTCAAGTTAGGTTTGGTGATCAAAACCACTTGTGAAGTTGGGTTTTGGGTCCATAAATCCAATTGACATCCATTTTGAGGAAAAGCAATCCCAAAACCTCTGGGTGTCCTCAGTTTTAGAAAAGTTCACAGTTTCCTCATCATTGGCTCTGCCTCTTCCATAACAAAGTCTCAAGGATTGTACTTTTTATTCAATGAGTGAAGAAAATATGATAGTTGTTCATTTATATTGGGGACATTTTATACTTGAAGAATCTTGAAAAGATATTTATGGATTGAATTGTCCACAAGAACAACTTGTTAATTGTCCACAAGCACAACTTATTTTTTATGTTTTTCTAAAAGAATCGAGGATCTTTCGTGTGCAGTTACCTTGGAAGAATTGTCGTATTGCTCCATGGGCATTTTAGACGGTCCAAATCTATTTCGCCCTCTCTTTTTCTTTTGAGAAATGAATAAGTGAGTCCTTAATCTACTATGAGATTAATAACATATTCTGGACCTCAAAAAATAAATAATAAATAATTATAAATTATCATGGGATTCATTCCTTCAGAATTTGTAGCTCATAACATGCCACTATTCTCATAGTTATCCAAAGACTATTATACTAGCAAAGCTCCTTTCATTTCCTTTTGCCCCATGTTTTCCCTTTTACCTTTTTTATTGTCCTTTTATGAGAAAGAAATCACTATAACTACTTTGTGGATGTTGTCTCGATATATGCCACGGCATGCGCTATCCTGACCCCCTCCCTCCCTCATGACCTCCCTTCCACGGCACAACCTTAAACCTGAGCTTGCTAGCCCATATCTAACATTGCCAACCTCAGGTGACCCCAAGATTTGAGATCGATTAACACCAGTTATCGATAGCAATAGCTGCAATCTCTATTATCAGGAGGTTGCAACTATTGCACACCACATCATCTATCGAGATCGAGAGAGATCGAGAGATAGAGCATATATCCTTTTCGAAAATGCATGAGACAAGTGAGAGTTAGGTCAACATGAAATGGACACGAGCAAAGGTGGTGGTAATAATGGTTACTGTAGTTAGTTGATGACCGGTTCCGGCTGCAGTGGCTAGGGGTGGTGGTCTCTTAAGACCATGGCCACTTGTTGCTAATGGTCGCTGGTGAGTGGTGATAGGGTCAAAAATACTTGAAAATCCTAATATATAGTTTGTTACATGTGTGATCGTTGCGTTTGAAAGTCATCTGCATTTCATCATGCCAACTTTTGATGGGAAGTATCATCTTTTTGGGCTAACAAGAGGACACTTACGTTTATTTATAGCAATCATAATAGTCATCATCAATGATGGTGGTTCTAATCTTCAAGATAGATTTAGATTAATACTTTGATTAAATTTGGACGAACATTTTGCGTCTTTATAAGGTTTTGAAGCCATGTATCTCAATACATTCCAAATCTGGAGCCTAATCTCTCTGTCGGCAACCCTCTCTTTCTAAAAAAACCCCTCCCTCAAAGAAACTTCATCTGCACTGCTTTTTTTTTTCTAAACCTTGATTTCATGTTTTCTCCCGATTTAATATGAGAGACTTTTTTTAAAGTCTTTTTTTCTAAGCCTTGATTTCATGCCTCGATAACTTTCTGGAGGGGAAGACATGAGCATTTGCCCATCATTGATGGTTCCGGTGATTGGCCTCTGATTGTTTGTTCATGCTGCGATAGATCTGGTCTTAGAGCTTACTTATAATTGCAAGCTATACTCTTTTATTTTCTAAGTTTTGTTTTGTTTTGTTTATCGGCTCTTTTGGGATTGACTTTGCTTAGAAGTTTTTATGCTCCTTTAAGATTTGATTATGACAAATAAATGAAATTTTCTTTTAACAAAAAGAAAGTCATGCATCTCCTTATATATTGAGAAATAATAATCGTTTCGCCTGATTTTATTAAAATACTACCAAAGTAATATTTGCCAATTTTTTAACTGGACAATAATTACAACAAAAACTTTATTTTGAACTAGTGTATACATTTAAATCAGTCTATGTATTGAATTTCAATCGGCCTACAGAAAAACATCTTAAGCAGTCGTAAAACGTCGTAAACTATTAAAATTAATATATCAAATTATTTGCGATGTTTTGAACTACGTTACCACAAAACATTGTTAGTCTTTGTAAAACATTGTAAAATATTGAAAATAGTATAATTTAAAAGGTTACATATTTACAACGAAATACTATGTAAATTGTCGTAGTATATTTACAATAAAATTCTTACATATTTACGATGTTTTTAAACATAGTAAACCTTTGTAAGATGTCCACATTATAAAAACAACATTATTTGAGTATCTATGATCCTTTGTAATGGTTTGCAACGAAACATCACTGTAAAACAGTAAGAATTACATTGTTTATAATATTTATCATTTCCACGAAACGCCGTAAGCCTTAAAAATCATATAACTTAAATATTTACGCTGTTTTGAACCGCTTTACGACAAGATGTTGTAGGCTTTCGGAAAGCGTTGCAAACTATAAAATGGCTACTTGTTTGAAAGATTTTAAATCCGATGGCTTATATTTTTCAAAAGCAAAAATAATGGTCAATTCTCGTGGAGTACAAGATAAAAGGCATTCTTCCGGTACTACCATAGAATCACTAGGCGATTTATATACGATCGAATTGCAATAACTAATAATAGCAGACCTCTCATGCAAGTTGTCACGACGTCTAATCTACGGATGTTGAGACTAGTGTAAAAAATCGATTTACAAAGTAAATCGATGGGTCATCCACAACTACTTAAATGAGTCAATCTTATTTGATCGCCCCACCAAAATTCATCATGTGAAATCTTGTTAATCGATCTTTTGTACACCGATTTAAGGAGGTCTATATAGCATTATACTTGCAAAAAAAAACAGGGAAAAATTTCAAATAAGAGCTCAAAATGCTCTCATTTTCTCAAATAAAAGTATGAAATTGATCTTGTATCAAATAAGAGCATGAAGTGCCTTCATTTCTCAAATAAGGGCCTGAAGTGAATCTTGTTTCAAATAAAGGTTTGAAGTTGTTATCTCAGTCTCAAATAAGGACTTAACTTCACCAGAGTCAAGGGCATTTTCGTCTTTTAATTTTTTTATTTTTTCTTTCTTATTTTTCTTTATATGTTTGTTTTCCATAAAAAAAACAAACCGAAAAAAAGTTACATTTAAAAAGAAGAAAAAACAAGGGGAGGGCCGCGAACCCCGCCTATGGCTATCGCCCCATCGCTAGTGGGCCGATGGGGTCACCAGTGCCTCAGAGAGGGCCAGTGACCCTTGTCAACCAGAGGCAAGAGCCTAGTGGCCCTCTCCAGAACCGAGAGGGTCGAGTGACTCTCTCCCAGATCTGGTGCGGCTCACCGGTCCTCGTCCAGATCTAGGCTTGGGTTGTCGGCCCTCGCCCAAGTTTGCGGGACGACCACTAGCCCTTACATAGGTCTGGCAGCCCTCGCCTGTAGCTTTTGAGGGCGGCCTCGCTTGTGGCTAGCGAGGGTGGTCCTTGCCAAATCGAGCAAGGGCAACCCTCGCCCAGCCCTTCCATGGCTTCACTAGTGGTTGGTGATTGACAATCGAAACCGGCAAAGGGAAAATGAAAAAAAAATAAAATTAAAATTATTTTTTGGACAAAATTGCCCTTGACCGGCCGAAATATTTCACCGGCGAGGTCAAGCCCTTATTTGATACTTTCATAGTCACTTCATACTCTTATTTGACACAAATCCACTTCATGTCCTTATTTGAGAAAATGAGAGCATTTTGGGCTTGTATTTGGAATTTTCTCAAAAACAGGCTTTTGCTAACATAACAGTTTCAGGATTATTCTTAAAATAATAGTACGTTGTGAGCCACAAATTCTTGAAGAAATGGACCCGATAAAAATTTTTAATTATTTGTTATTTTCTCTTTCGTGGCCCAAAATCGGGGCTATTATTCTCACAGCATATTAAGGACGGCCACATGAGCATTTCTCGTAAAGAAAATTGTCCGGAAGAGGAGGAGGAGGAGGAGGAGACGGCTGTTACGTTGACGGTCGGAAAACGGCAGGGACATGGTGGTCAATGGAGAAGTTTTACAAGTCCCCTTGCTTCCCCCTTATCCTTACCCCCATCAATAAGGATTTTCCTTCTTCTTCTTCTTCCTTTTTCCTTCCTTCCTCCCTTTTTTTTTTGTCCCATTGTGGGGCCCACCTTTGCTTTTAATGGGGCCCACCAATTTTTAAAGGGGTTGGGGTTGGGGAGGTGGCTTTGGCCCTCTCTCGTCGGTTAGTGTCTTTCTTCCAACTATAAATCCACCAACTTCCTCTGTCTCTCTCACCCCCCCACACAACACACCTCTCTCTGCTCTGCTCTCTCTCTCTCTCTCTCTCTCTCTCTCTCTCTCTCTCTCTCTCTCTCTCTCTCTCCCTCAGTCTCTGTTGTGTTTCTGCTTGCTGTTTGCTCTTTCCATTGCTCTTTCCAAGCCTCTGGATTGAGCAATTTCTTTGGTACTCCAAAGGGTCCTCCAAAACCATCTCACTCTTCCTAAGTCCTTTCCAACAAAGGTAAGGATCAAAAAGCAAGGAAGCTAGCTCCTCTGGGTCTCACCTTCTCTCTCTTCCTCCTCAATTTGGGCTCAATCCCAAACTGAACTTTTTTCGGTGGGTTCTCTCTGCTTGTAGAAAAAAGAAGAGACCGTTATGGGAATGACCCAGCAGAATGTGGCCGACTGTGGCAGCGATGGCAGCTCAGGCATCAACATGGTGACGGACTTGTACACCGCCTCCCTGCCAATGTACACTGCCTCTCTGCAGAAGCCGCCAGTCGCGCCCGGCAGCGGCTTCGTCAAGATCTCGAGGAGGAAGCTGCTCAAGAACCTCGAGGTCAATACTGCCCAGAGGATCAACTCCTGGGTCGACTCGATGAAAGCTTCTTCCCCGACCCATACGAAGTCCCCGCATTCTCTGGCCGAAGACAACAACAGTTCTTGGATGGTGAGTTGTTTCCGGGTTTCCATCGATCCCTTTCGAACTAAAAAGTGTTCAGATGTGAAATCTCGTTTATATGATATTATTCTCCAAGAATCGGGAAAAAACACAGATGCGTGCGGGCCGACTAGTTAATATCACATCGGTCGCGGTGTCGGTGTAAATATCCTAATATCGCTACCAGCAGGGAAGTGTGAGAGTTGTCCTGGTGCAGCAGAGCGGTGGTGGAGCCTCAAGAACGCAACTTTTGTTTTGCTCTCAATCATTAGAGAGACAACAAAACAACTTCGTTTTCTTTCGTTCTCTGGTACCATAACATAAATAAATAAATAAGAAAAGCAGGATTGAAATTTAGAGAGCATTCGTCTCCTTAAAAATCTAACTAATACAAGAAGTTTGAACACCGCTCAGTCACGCAATCGGCCGCTGCAGTTTCGATTTCCTACTACATGATTTGGTCTCTGGCTTGATCTGACTTCAGCTGTTTTTTCGACTTTGCCAAAGCAGCACCACCATCCTTCGGCTCTGGACAAGTTCGAGCAAATAATCGATGCCTCCCAGGGGAAACAAATAGTGATGTTCCTGGACTATGATGGGACCCTCTCCCCGATAGTCGATGACCCCGATCGAGCTTTCATGTCCAGCAAGGTTCTCCATCGCTCTTTTTCTACTCCGGCTTCGCCATTTGTAGCTATTTCGAGCGTTTCGATCCAGCTTTTCTGGCTAACGAGAACATCAACTTTTGTGTTGTTTTTACATCACACAGATGAGAGCCACGGTTAAAAAGCTTGCTGGGTGCTTCCCTACCGCAATTGTGAGCGGAAGATGCAGAGACAAGGTGCATTCCCCAAGCTTTTCCTGTCTTTCTTCTCTTTTTTATTGGCAAACCGCGACATGGATGTAGAAATTTGCACGTGCAACGTGCACTACCAAGTAGTATTCTTTAGTGTCACCTCGATTGTTCCAAGTTTCTGATTATGATATTGTGGATGGATTGTTTATCAGGTGTACAGTTTCGTGCGGTTGGGTGAGTTGTACTACGCAGGAAGCCATGGTATGGACATTAGAGGCCCAGCAAAAGGCTCAAAATACAAGAAGGTGACTGCATATTCTTGTTCACATGCTTCAACCATGGAAACAATTGTTTCTCCTCTCCTCCTTTCTTCTTGTGCTATCTTCCCATTTGGCGGAAAATTTGGAAACTGACCTCCATTTTCCTCAGGGTAATCAACCCGTTCTCTTCCAACCGGCCAGCGAGTTTCTTCCGATGATTGATGAGGTCCGTCTTATTTCCTGAACATCTCATCGTTTACATAGGTATATGATGATACGAGCTATAAGTAAATTTGCGATTCTGCGAAATTTCTCATCCTCAGGTATACAAAGAACTTATAGAGAAGACTAAATCGACACCGGGAGCTATGGTGGAGAACAATAAGTTCTGTGTGTCCGTGCATTTCCGCCGCGTTGACGAAAAAGTATGCAACACATAGTAACCATTTCTCTTTGTTTTCCTTAATTTGTTATATCTAAATGTGCACAACCCAATGAAGAACTAATAAGCTGATCCTCCTCGATATGCGCAGGAATGGACTGAATTGGCACAGCAGGTTCGGTCTGTGATCAAAGAGTTCCCGAAGCTTAGACTGACTCAAGGAAGAAAGGTCAGTCTAACTTAGCCCTGTTGTAACTTAGTCACTATTTTTTTTGGGCTCTTCTACTAAAAAAATACTTTGTTACTTCTCCAATAATATTAGGTATTAGAAATTCGGCCGACCATCAAGTGGGACAAAGGGAAGGCCCTTGAATTCTTATTGGAGTCACTTGGTAAGACCACATGTATCCAAGTCTACCTTTTTTTTTTTGGTTTGAAGTGTCATTTGGTAGACTTTGAAAAGTTTTGAAGTCCTAATTGACATTAGACATTATTGGTGTTGCTAACTAATTTCACCAAATTTTCATGAAAAGGGTTCGCGAATCGCACGAACGTATTTCCTGTTTACATCGGCGACGACCGGACCGACGAGGACGCATTCAAGGTACATAACATTTAATCCTTCCCAGATTCTCTTTATTTTTCTTTTCTAATGGTTATGATTCTTGCCAAGAGGCTAAAGGGCTCTTTTTCTTTTTTTCTTTTCGTTTGGATAGATATTGAGAGATAGAGGACAAGGTTTTGGGATTCTTGTCTCCAAATTTCCAAAGGACACCAATGCATCTTATTCTTTACAAGAGCCAGAAGAGGCAAGTACAAGTCACATGATTCAATTCACCTTGATTTAGTTACATTTCATTGCCTACACTTTGATTGTCCTCCTAGCTTAATTTGATCTGATCTGATTTTTCTCTTGCTTATTGTTTTCAGGTCATGAATTTTTTGCAACGATTGGTTGAGTGGAAGCGGCCAAACTACTGTAGGCAACAGAAGGTGTAGATTAAGGAGCGGGAATATTCGAGAGATTGCCCCCAATGGCCTTAAGAATTTGTATAGGCATGTGGTGTCTTGTTCCTAATATCGGAAGAAAGAAATTGAACAAGAAAATCTCTAAGTAAATGTTTTTTTCTTAACTGTTTTTGTCTTGGCTTTAAGTTCTTGTACATCTTGCAACAACCTGTTGTCCAAGAGAAAAGTTCCTAATTCAATAACTCCTCTCTCTCTCTCTCTCTCTCTCTCTCTCTCTCTCTCTCTCTCTCTCTCTCTCTCTCTCTCTCTCTCTCTCTCTCGGCATTAGTCTTAAATTGAACCTAAATTTACTGGATATAATTATGGACATAAAAGAAGGGAAATTCACATTAAACCCACATTAAAGCATTCATATCCTCCATATCATCATCCATATATCTGATCTGGACCGATCTGTATCTATATCTATATAAATATGTGTAATAACACCGTCCGGTCTTTAAAGTTGACATATAGGAGTCTAATTTGTAAGGGAACGATCATTTTCCCTAAGGAGAATACTTTTCTTATACTCTCCACTCATTTTGCCATCTTTATTACCCTTGTTCCTCTCCCTCCCATCTCTCTTCATTTTTCTTTAACGTAATTGTAACTCGTTTTTACTACCGAAGTTTCTTACCTTAATATCGACTTAATATTTTTCATGAGCATACAAATGAGTTTACTAGAATGAAAATACATAAATTACTTGTGCTTGAGACATAGGAAAAAAACAAATAAATATAACACGTCCAAAATATCATATTAATTATTTTACAGTATAAATTGCTCAAAATGATATTGTTATGTTAACATTAGAATCTTATTGTATGAATGCGTCAATGTGAAGCTTTCCTTATGCTTAAATGTTTATGTAACATTTTAATTATAAAGTTTTAGATACAATCTGCGCAAAGCGGGGGTTATATGTAGTCTATATGAATATTTTATGATAAAGTATTCATTAAGTATTCACCTTAATGACTTGTCTTTTGTTATAATTAATTATATTTCACTACTAACTTAAGTTGCTATGATGATGCCACTTCCTCTCTTTTTTCCTCCCTTTCTTTTGTCTTTTCCTCAATTGTACCGTCTCTTTTCCAAATCAGTTTAAATGTTCCTTAACTACAACGTGGGCCAGAGGAAAAATAATTCCTTGTACACAATTGGAATCAATAGTGTTTAATTTGTTAGAGAACCCAATGTATAAAATATGTCTCGTGCAAATATTTTATTCTCTCTTCGTATAAATTTTTGGCCATGACAATCCTTACAAAATAATCGTCTAGAAAGTCCTAAGCCTATTATACAGCAGCCAATTATGTCCTAAACTTTTCGATTGTATCATTTAGTCCTAAACATTTTGAAGATTTGTCAAGTTAGTCCTAAACTTATTATTTGGACTATTGGCCGAGATGACTATATTAGCAAATCGTCAAAAGGTTTATGACTAAATTTACAAATTGCCAAAAAGTTTAGGATTATATTGGCATAATTGAAATGTATAGGACTAAATTAACAAATCATCAAATGGTTTAGGACTCAATTGGCACAATCGAAAGGTTTAGGACCGAATTACCCACCATACAACAGGTTTAGAAATTTTTGGACAATTTTCGCCGGACAATACCTATCCTTCTGTTTCTTTATATTATGCACTTCCAATTTTTCATAATAGAATGATTATACTGATTAAATTTGTATTGTTTAGAAGGATTTATGATAAAGACTACAAGAACGACGAGTGCACGTTCAAGTTCGAAGGTATTGAAATTTTTTTTTCACTATTTATCACCTAAATCAGTACATATCAAGGAGTCACGATCCAGGAACATAAGACAACTTACACTCTTGGAGTAACTTGATATGTCCACATATATTTAAGACTCCATTTTTTACAGCATATTTTGGTAGACTTTGATAAGCTTTGTAATCCTGATTGACCTTGAGATTATTAATGTTGCTAACTAATTTTACCAAATTATCATGAAAAGGGTTCGCCAATCGCACCAATTTATCTTCAATTTACATGGGCGACATTACATTCAATCCTTTCCCAAAATTCTCTCTTTTTTTCTTCTTTTAATGGTTATGATTCTTGCAGGAAGCTAAAAGGCTTTTTGTTTTCTTTGGACAGGTCTTGAGAGATTGAGGGACAAGGTTTTGGGATTCTTGTCTCCAAATTCCCAAAGGACACCAACGCATCTCATTCTTTACGAAAATCATCGGAGGCGAGTACAAGTCACATGAGTCAGTTCACCTTAATTGATATAAATTTCACTACCTACAGTTTCTAAATAGAATCCTATCAGTTTCTACGGAGGAAGGGACTCTATTAACGGAACCAAATGAGGTTAAGAACCACATTGTTGGATACTTCCAAAACTTGCTTAATGGTACTTCCAGTAACTTACAGCCATCCTCCTATGGAATAGGCGAGTTCATTGGTGTATCCCTAGATGAGAATCAACAAACACTCCTATCACATCCGGTTTTAAATGATGAAATCAAGGCCACTCTCTTCTCACTTGCTAAAGGCAAGGTGCCTGGGCCGGATGGGTATATTGTTGACTTCTTCAAGGCCTCCTGGGCAGTAACCGGTCCCTCCATTCTTGCGGCGGTAGGGGACTTCTTTCGAACTGGGTCTTTGCTTAAGGAAATAAATAGCACTATTATCACCTTAGTGCCGAAAGTTGCTAATGCCTCCGCCATGACCGACTTTCGGCCCATCGCTTGTTGCAACACATTATACAAATGCATTTCCAAAATTTTGGCAAGGCGTATCGCGCAGGTACTCCCAGCATTGATCAGCCCCTCTCAAACTGCCTTTGTTAAAGGGCGCAGAATAAGCGATAATATTATGATAGCTCAGGAGCTTTTTGCCGGTTTCCATCATGATTCCTACCTACCAAAATGTGCTATCAAGGTAGACTTCCAGAAGGCATACGACACAGTCAACTGGAAATTCATTGAAGAGACTCTAGTGGCTTTCAAATTCCCTGCTTTCTTTATAAAGTTAGTTATGGCTTGTGTAACTACCCCTAAATTTTCGGTTTCAATCAATGGGGAATTGCATGGCTACTTTGCCAGTAATCGTGGTATACGACAGGGAGATCCCCTTTCGCCATACCTTTTCATTATTGTAATGGAAGTACTATTAGGAATCTTCAAGGCTAATACTGCATCTCCGGATTTTCATTGGTTCTAGCGGTGCAAAAGAACCCGCCTTTCACATCTATTCTTCGCGGATGATGTACTCATATTCCTGGAGGGCCATATCAAATCGGCTGAATTGATTAAGGTTTCTCTGGATAAATTCTCGCATTGGTCTGGGCTAAAACCGAATCCTTCGAAGAGTAACATCTTCATATCGGGAGGTACCTCGGTGTTACATGACCAACTCACCCATTGTTTTGGATTCCAACAAGGCACTATACCTTTTCATTATCTAGGGGTGCCTATTGTCTCCTCTAGACTTCGCAAAGAGGATTGCAAAATTCTTATCGATACTATTACCGCCAGAGCTCGATCATGGACTCAGCGGTTCTTATCCTTCGCGGGACGCATGCAACTCATCAAATCAGTGTTGCATTCCATCCAAGTTTATTGGGCCTCCATCTTTTCCTTACCCAAATTTGTGTTGCAAAACATTGAAATGATACTGAGGCAATTCTTATGGAAGGGCCCTGACCTTGGTATTGGTGGAGCCAAAGTTGCTTGGAATACAGTTTGTCTACCCAAGGAGGAAGGAGGACTTGGGATACGCCGATTACTAGAATATAACCGCGCAATGCTCATGAAACACATATGGGTGCTCTTTTCTGATAAGGAGGGTTTGTGGTGTAAATGGATTCATTCAAACTTTTTAAACAAATCCAACTTTTGGATTGGTCCAAAACCAACCTTCTGCTCTTGGACTTGGAAGAAAATTTTGGACATGCAAACGTCAGCTCACACCCTCTTTCGATGGAAGATTGGCAACGGACGTTCCATTTTCTTTTGGTTCGATTGGTGGCACAACAAAGGCCCTTTGTACCGGCTATTCTCCAATGTGCATATTTATCAATCCAGGATCCCTAGGGAAACAACCGTCCGTCAATTTTTTGATGGCACTTGGCATTTTTCAGCTACTCTTGAGGTCATATTAAGCTGGCCGGACCCATCACCCATGTTCACGGAAGATCCAGATGAACTCACTTGGGCTCCCTCTCCGTCTTCTCCCTTCTCGGTTATGAATGCCTGGAAGCACATTAGAATGAAGGGTCAGCCAGTCCCTTGGCATTCTTTTATTTGGGATAAACATATTGCCCCCCGCCACGCCTTCCTCCTTTGGATGATTTCTTTAAACCGGCTGCCGACTCAGATCTTTCTCCAGCAAAACAGCAGGATTGACTCGGCGCTTTGTACCTTTTGTGGAACTGTTCCGGACTCAATCAACCATTTATATTTCGCTTGCTCGACCACGACTAGATTAGCTTCATGCTGGGCAACGAAATGTAATCTCCCTTGGCGCAACAAACCTTGGCCTGACCTTATCACCTAGACTATGAAGATTACCAGGAGCAATTCTTTTGCTCATCGGCTATCCAGATTTGCATTTGGGGCTTTATGTCACATCATATGGATTGAACGGAATAACTCCATCTTTAGGAGTAAACCTGCCTTCATTCCGGGTATACGCAAGCACCTCGTTAAGGTGGTAAAAGACAAAGCCTTGTCCATGGGTACAGTTCCTGCCATTCCTTCCAATCGGAGAATTCAAAGGAATTGGGGTCTCTCTCAATCGATCTTCGAAGTCCGACCAGCAATCCCCTAGGGTTTTTGCTTTTTGTTTAGCTTTTGTGGCCTATTTTGGCTTGTTGTATAGTTTTCCTTGCTAAGCCATCCCTCAACCCCATTGGACATCTACCTTGTTGGGTTGACAGGTGTGTTTGGTTTTAGGTTGTATATGGTGTTTATGATAAGTAATACAATTCATTACCCTTACCAAAAAAAGATGTGGATTTGTTTTCTAACAAAATGTGTAGATTAAGGAGGGGAGAATATTAGTGAGATCTCCCCCACAACCATAGGAACTTGTATAGGCATATGTGTCTTGTTCATGATGTCGGAAAAAATACTTGAAAAAGAAAATCTCTAAGCAAATGTTTTATTTTTGGGGGCGAATTTCAAATAAAGCTTAAAGTGGGGCCGTTGTCTCCAAAAAGAGCTCAGAAGGGATATTATCTCAATAAGGCCTTAAAATGGCCAACTTAATTTCAAATAAGGTACCAAAATCATCGGCCTACCAAATCTTGCTTGCCGGCGAGCACATGCATTTCACATGCCACTTTTGTTATATGCACAAAAGTGCCACGTGAAATGACGTGAGATGAACGATTTTGCCAACCGATGAAGATTTGGGCTCTTATTGGATAGTAAGTTGGTCATTTAGGTCTTATTTAAAATAAGATCTACTATAGATCCTCTTTTAAGAGAAAAAAAAAACAATACTTCATATTGTTATTTGAAAATTTTCCATGTCTTTTCAACTGTTTTTGTCTTGGCTTTAAGGCCTGTTGTTGCATAAGGGAAAATGAAGTTCTTAGTTTCATCATTATCTCTCTCATATTAAACCCTCATAAAATAACAACGTTTGTCCTATAAGTTGCCCTTAAATTTGGCATATAGGACTCTAATTTGTAAGGGACGGATTTTTTTCCCTTGTAATAAATATTTTTCTTGCACTCTCCACTCATTTTGCTACCTCTTTATTACCCTTGTCCCTCTCCTTCCCCTCCCTCTTCATCACTTTTTCATTTTAATTGTAACTCATTTGCACTAAAGAAATTCCCTACCTTAATATCGACATAATATTTTATATTAGTATACAAATAAGTTTACTAGAATAGAAATACATAAATGCATGTACTTGAGACAAAGTAAATGACAAATGAAATATAATACGTCAAAATATCACATTAATTATTGTTTATATAAGTTGCTTAAAATGATAGTGTTATGTTGACATTAGAATCCAATCTTATAAATACGTCAATGTGAAGTTTTTTTATGCTTAAATGTTAATATGTCATTCTTTATAATATACTTTGAGATACATTCCGTGAAAAAGATTATGTCCAATCTATGGAAATATGTTTGAGTATTGCTTCTAAGCTTGCCAGTAGCTTGATGTAAATGGGCTCCTCTTTGCCAGAAAAGTGTTTTGGTGCTTTCTTCACAAAAGTAGCTGCCACTTAGACTCAGCATTTATTAAACCCTCACCATGGAGCATTTGCTTTAACCTATTCACCTTAATGACTTGTCTTTTATTATTCCACCACCCACACAGGTTGCTATGTTTATGCCACTTCCTCTCTCTTTTTTTCTCACTTTCTTTTTTCTTATCTCAACCGTATCTTATCTCTTTTTCAAATTAGTTTGAAAGTTCCTTAATTACAACATAGGTGAGAGGCAAATATTTGGCTGGGCAGGTGTAATTGTGGATCAGATCAATCATATTTATCAATTGTACGAGTTCCTATTGCGAGTATCTGCGATTGCTAGACTCCGTTCGGAAAAGAATTTCCTACAAAGAATTGAGCCAAAGTTTTAAATTATCATTGTATAGCACAGAGCATGCGGCAAGTCTTAATGAGAGATTTGGCTGAATCTCTCTAGGATTTGAGCCAAAGACTTAAATTATCATTGTATAGCACAGAGCATGCGGCAAATCTGCATGAGAGATTTGGCTGAATCTCTCTAGGTAGGTAGGCAGGCAGGCATTTAAGTACAATATCCCTTTTATCCTGCATTCAATTTTATACATTGGAAAGTTCTTGCGTTCTCGTTGCTTGCAGGAGCATCTTCACTGTTTTCTTACCCATGGAAGTTATAGATCTTGTTGACCGTGATCCTTTGACAAGGATTTGCAAGTCCCATAATTTCTACTAGCAATACAAAGTCCCATTATTTCTTGAGAGATACTAGCAACACGGACAAAGTATCACATCAATCGAGTCACCTTTACCTATACTTCGAAGTTCAATACTGTCTTGGTGATTTCTAATCTTATCATTGTCAAGCAGGGTGTTTTGTAAGTAAACTCTTATTCGATATATGTGAACGTGATGATTTATGGATTTATGAAGATTAGTCAAACCGAAAGTTTGGATGTCCTCTATTATTCAAGGAAAACAAACCCTTGCATTGTCATAAGGAAAAGCATTAGAATGGGTGTTGATTAACCAAATAAATTCACCGGCTACTCCATTAGAGAAAAATACAATCCCTGTTAAGCAAGTCAGTAATCGCGATTGGCAATCGAAGAAGTGACTTACAAAGACAACCCTAGAGGAATTGAGCCACTTCAAATGAGTTCATTGCCTCACAGTCCAAATAAGAGAATGATAAATTTTCTCGTTTATGCAAAGATCGCTCTCTCCTGCGAAGCTCTAGCTAGTAACGAGAGGATCTACCTGGGGAGCATACCCATGGAGTCAATTAAAATACGAATGTTCAACTTGATATGGGGTAGAAAGGTCCTCCTATGGGATGCATTGGAGAGGGAGACAACAGGATCGCATTCGTCAATGAGAAACACATGATCCGATTTACTTGCATATAGCCACGAGACAATCGGTGCCACCATCGGTAACATCAAAACCGTGAGGGAAAGAAGCAAACAAACACAAATTTGTCAAGTGAAAGGACAACTAGTTATTGTAACAGAACCACCCATTTAAAGGATGGTAATTGCTCCATAGGGTGTTCTAATGTGAAACCAGATCAGTGCATGTACTACATTCACCCGCTTCCTTAGTGTCTCAACTCTAATTATCAAGGTAGGTCATGTTATCCTTTGCAAGAACAGACGTGTGGAACATCGTAACTTAACGCAATATTCATGACATATTACGAAAGTACATTAATTCCTTATTTATCAGTGTATGAACTAAAGATATATTTTCTAACGGTGTATCTAGTATTAAATACCACAAATTAAAAAAAATTACTGATTAAATACCATATCTTATTTGAATGCATTGCGAGCAATCCAATGGGAATCATTTTAAAGAAATGCAGTCGTGATTTTGATGGCACACATCTCTAATTGGTGGATTAGATCTAATCCCGCGTAAAACACAGAGACACAGTCAAAACACCAATTACTTACACGTTTTGGCTATAAAAAAAAGGAAAAAGAAAGCTTTTTTTCCTCTACACTGTTCACAGCCAAAAACCCTATCTTGGAGAAATAGGAGAATGCCAAGCGACCAATTATTATTTGGCCATTGGAGATTCAGGTAACATTGAGGGTCCCCTTTGAGTGGATCGATGATACTACCCCCATAAAATGCATCTCATGTGCTGAGTCAAAAGAGCATGCTATGAGATAGATATCCCCAGTTTTGAAAAGATGGTGTCCTTTATGGCAATGATCTTCAATCACCCCCTTCAATTATAGTGCCCATGCACAAAAAGGATCCAATGAGTATTTTCCTTTGATTCCTTACCTTGTAGCATAATCTAATTCATGAAGGTTGATAATGGAGCCATCATTAGTCACCGAAAATAAGACTTGTGGTGGTACATGACAGATGTGGCAACATTGGCCATGTTCATGTATATATTCTAATTAAAGGTTAGCCTACCATCCCTAAAAGTGTCTTACATGTTTAGATCAATAATTGGGGTATGATAATCTAAAAATTTGGAAGTATTAATGGAGATGATACCCTTCTTCTACCTTTATTTAACTAATACAACCACCCGCATTCGGTTACCAAGATTTTTTCTGATTATTTTTTTTAAATGCTTTTCATCTCTCCCATGTAATGTAAGGACCTCGACCCCACCACGCTTCCGCTGCGTGGACACTAAGTTCTCACGGTTTTTAAAATGCGTTACACAAGGGTTAGGGGCCAAGCATTATAAACTCACCAAGATCTCACTCCCTAAGCAATGTGGGACAAGAGAAATGCAATCCCCTCGCCATCCACGAAATCTACTGGGAGCCGCTGCTTGTCCGAGCCCTCTCTAGCTCCGGCGATCACTCCCCGTCGGACCGGGTCGTTACATTCTCCCCTCCTTCGAGTATAGCGTCCTCGCTATGGTCTCACATGCGGTCGGGAGTTGGCTCTGATACCATTTGTAAGGACCTCGGTCCCACCACGCTTCTGCTGTGTCACTTCTTGTATAATATTATCCGCTTTGGACACTAAGTCCTCACGGTTTTTAAAACGTGTTACACAAGGGTTAGGAGCCAAGCCTTATAAACTCACTAAGGTCTCACTCCCTAAGCAATGTGGGACAAGAGCAATGCAATCCCCTCGCCATCCGTGAAATCTGCCGGGAGCCGCTCCTTGTCCGAGCCCTCTCTGGCTCCGACGATCACTCCCTGCCCTCGTCGGACCAGGTCATTACATTCTCCCCTGTTGGGCCGGGTCGTTACATGTAAATCACAAATTAACAATGCAGCTTGCCATATAAAAATTTTTCCAAGAAAAGTAAGACACAGATATATTACCAGGGGACCATGTTCATAATTAAGTTGATTAACGTGTAATCTACGACTGCCTCCTTTCACAAGTACCACAGGTCCTCATACACCCTTTTCTGAGACAGGGGATCAAAAGGCCATTGAGAATGCTATTGTTTATTACTCTAGTTGAAGCTCTCTTTTGTATGCACAAAATGAGTTGGCACCATGATAGGACGTACATGGGCGTGGAATAATATAATTTCAGAGAATAATATTCAAGGCACGAATTACATGAATTGACCAGATATTATACACTCCCAAGAAAGCTGCGGGGGTTGTCGTTGAGATAAGAAACATATAGGAGAAGTCCAATTGGGAGAGAGCAATAATAGTTTCTTTGATTCTCTAAACCCCACAAAAAAAGGTCTACACGCACACACTTATTGTAGTAGACCCTAATTTGGTAGATCTATAGCCATTGCTTGTAAACAGAAGAGCAAGCCTACCCCATTGGGTACATAGATTCGAAGCTACCCCACCTCATAGACAAGTGGGTTCAATCCCATGAATTTTCTTTATGGGATTTTAATTTCTGTTTTTTTCATGGTAATTAACTTTTGGTTAGGTTATTGAAAGGGAAACCCACCACCTGTTTAGGGGGGGGGGGTCGCTGTGGGGTGTGGAGAATCTAGTTTGGTTGGATGAGGAGTTGGAATCCACTTAAAGGAGTGTTTTGATGTGGAAAAAGAAGAAGAAACAAAGCAAAGAAAACACATGAACTAATTCTCCTACTTTTTCTTTCTTTTCCATGGGGCTGAGTAGTTACAATAACATGGATCCAAAAGCCTTTGACAACCTCGACCCTTTTGGACGTGGAAAGATGGAGTCCACTAGGTTACATGCCCATCATTGGTGCCTCAACCGAAATAAACAAAGTCTTTTGCGTGCTTCAATTATTGAAGCGAAGAGCCGAATATGAAACCCAAGGACAAGCCTCAGCCTTTCTTCTACAGTGTTCATGAACACTCGTCTCTCCCCCTTTTTGAGAGTGAAAACAGATATAAACATATTTCAGATCTGGTAGGTACAATCATATTGCAGTTTTATAATGTTACGTTCGGGATTCAAAGCACTATCGAGGGGCATGTCGCACTCGAACCCCCATGTTTCCACCAACCCAGGCCCTGTCAGTGAACACTAAATAAATGGCGTGCATGCTTTAGAATATACCCATCAACCCGTAAACCGTGACTCAAATCTGTGGTTAGCCGGTCATCTGCATAAATAGTTGAACCTTTTGCCAATCCTGCATCGACCCGTCAGATCCATGTTATCAAAGGAATGGTCCTGAGACACAGATGTCAGGAGACAGAGATATTTGTCTAACAGGTGGCTCGTTTGGCCTTTGAGAATCGGTCCCCGCATGGAAGGTCGAGCCACACTGAGGGTGGTGGTCTGTCATGGGAAGAACAAGAGTAACGAAAAAGAGAAATCAATGTATGAGTATGTTATTTTATTGTTGATTGAATATTTTTTTATCAGGTAATTTAATGTGTGTAAATGGGACTGATCATTGGTTGGATGTGGCCTAACTACGAAATCCCGTGGATTCCCATGTGACCCCAAGATACCCATTATATGGGGAACAGATGAATAGTGCCTATGTGTAGCCGAGTCATTGGTTGGACCCTTCTTGAAGTCCCCCTCTGACAATGGCATGAAAGGCATTGATGAGAAGAAGATCAATAATTTGCGTGCGTATATGTGTTAGGTTTGGTCATGGGTGTGTATGTATAAAAACAATGTCATGGAGGTTGGATTGTTAGCGTTAAGAAGAACCGATTTCCCTGAATTTTATACCAATAGTCCAACAATGCATACATAGTATATGGATTTTATTAAGAAGTGTCACGGACAGAAAAGAAAGCTTGTCATTTTTGAAACATTATCTATGTCCTGTTAAGTAAATTAATGCATTAAAAATGAAACCATTTATTTATTAGGTATGATTAATAAATGTAATTCTCCCCTCTCTTGAATGAACCGGTCCCTTATACAGGCAAAATAAGATGTGGATGTAATCACATCCAGCAGGAGAAAATTGAGAGGGATTTTGTCAGCATTTGAATCATCGACCTATCCTCTAATACAATGTCAGTCAAACCGTTTTTTCCAAAAAAAAAATTGAACTAATAGAAGATGGATTGAACGATGTATATATCTCAACAATTAGCTTTTCAAAGTTTCACTAGTCATTTCATAGAGTGTTTCTCATTTTATGAATGATGCACTTACCAACTTCTCTAGTCGAACCCACCCGTAGGTGGCGCAGTTGGTTTGAGCTCTCCCGCCAACGCAGGAGGTGAGCGGTTCGAAACTCTGCGTCGCTAGCGATTTAAGTGGGGGGCCCTGGCGGTGGGTTGCTGGGCTAGCCTTCCCCCGGGTTTAGTACCGAATAGCCTGTCGGGCGAAAGGGAGGTTCTCGGGTCATAAAAAAAAAAAAAAAAACTTCTCTAGTCGAACTATGTTCCCTAATGAAAGGTTAACGAACATGTCACAAACAAATGGAAAGATAAGTTTACTTGAAAGATCGGGTTATGACTCGAGTGCTAATAGTTTGGATGTTGTAGCTATCACAAATAAATTTCACTACATCCCCTTCTCGAGAAGGTCAGATATAATCATGTTTGTATAGATCATTACTCTTTACATGATCATACTTTGAAGTGGATTGTAACTTAAGAGGACAAAGTGAGAGAAGGGGAAAAGGGCTATTTAGTCTAAGATTTTAACGAGGACGATAATATCATTTGATCCTCTAAAAAACATCCAAAATTTCAAAAGAAAGACATCTTACTTATACTCACACGTAACCGATGTTTCTCAGAAAGTTGCTAAAAGCAAAGCGCATGCGCGACTCATTTCTTGGTGTGTACAAGATGATGACAAAATGGACAATTTGCGGATAAAATATAGATGAGAAATGAAACTTAGTAGGACCAAAAGTCAAGACGTTTGGCGTTATTGGTGTTTGTCAAAAGGTCACCCGCCACCTAAACTCACTTTCGAGTTCATTGCACGGCCTCTAACTAATCAACGAGAATTCGGAGTCGAGGATGTGACCCAGCTCGGTATCAGTCAAAACAGCTTTCGAGCACATTTTTTTTTAATTTATGACAGATGTTTGACTGATAACGATATTCGAATGGGTGCATTTTGGGCTGTCATAAACTAGGGTTTGCTCCGGAATGAACCAACAAATCATGGTGCCTACGGACAAAAGTACTGCTACAGGACTTGCTGGGAGTCATTTTACAATCATCTCTGTGTTGGTAATGATAAGTAGAGATAATTTAAAGACGGGTAGTCGTTCGCACAACGTTAGGAATGGAGTCATATCATGTGCTGCATTAGTGCATTATTGATGGATGTGCTAAAGTGCATGAATGGAGAAAACTGCTTTTTGAGCGAGACTCCTCTTTCATTAATCCATCATTGCCACTTTTTTCGTGTCTTAGAAAAAAACAGAGAGGTCGGCAGGTGTTTGGTTTCTCTTTTCCAACCATGCCATATCCAGTAAATATTTTATCGAGACTCGCATGATAATGGCATGACAAATACACATTTGAGATTTGATTGAAAGTTACATGTTTCATGAACATGGTGGGTGAGTGTACTCAAAAAACACTTACTAATGAATGCTTGCGAGTGTAGGTCTTTTTAGATGCAAAATGCACTATTTTTATGCTTTTTCCTTAAAATTCAAAACATTATTAAAATTCCAAAAATTTTATAGAAGAATTAAAGGCGAACTACTCTGTGAATATTTATATGTTGTGAAAGTTTTAAGTGTTTCGGGTTAACAAAGATAAACTGTGTAAGCCACAATATTTGAGAAAATAAAGCAAAAAATAACAAGTAAATGTCATTTCAGACATGGAATAATTTATTGGGAAAATTCTTCATATATCGAATATTTATCTTATCATAGTTTAAATCTATGTGAAAACTCAATCAAAAAAATTCTTCATTTTCAATTAGTAGGGAGAGGAACTTGCCGTAAAATGTGTCATCTATTCTTTCTTTTTGGGATAAATCTCACCAGTAGTCACTCATTTTAGTAGACTATGTAGTTAGATCAACGAATTTTGATATCAATCTTCCAAAATACCAAACACCATTTTTTGGCAACCTATGGACTTTCAGCGAAATCTACCCAATAATATGAGAAAATGCCAAACTTAGGGCCACGTGACAATCACATCGTGCCACATTCGTTGTATGTTAACAGCATTAGCAATTAGCAAGATAATTAGTCTAATTTCAGTCAAAATGCATTAATCGAGAAGAAAGGTAAAGTTAATGTGTAAAAATAAAGTTTGGTGACTTGATTTCTAGATATAATTAAGGGCAATATAAGAGGGGTGACTGGTGGAGTTTTAGCCCTTTCTTTTGAACTAGGCGGGTAATCCCCTTTGAAGATAAATTCTCACATGGAAGAACCATGTGTCCTCTCTTTTGTTCTCGTTATTAGCTTTAATCATGACAATGGAGAAAGTTTATATGGCATTATCCAAGCATCTAAAATATATGGAATTTATTCTTTATGCCACCAGTGTGCCTCTAGAATTGTAGAAACGGCCCTGCTTAAAAGATACATTTACATCTAAACCAGAGGATACGCAACGGGTTTGAACTCAGACATGGCATGATGCTTGTATCTGAATTTGTATTGGCGTTGGATGCTGAAAAAACAAAAGGAAAAAGAAGAGGTGGAGTTTCTCTAGTGAACAGACTCTTTTTCAAGTGTTCACTTTGTCCATCAGTGACTTTTCAAGCATGAGAATTAGTGACAAGAAAAAAGCCGAAACAAGTAATATCATTTTGCTTAATCTAAAGTTTGTGAAGGATACACTTTAACTTTTCCTTAACTCGAAGCACATGGAACTGTTATAGTATACAGATGTTGATACGCAGATACGCATGTTTTTTTCATAATTTTTTGAAACATGGATACTACTTTAAATTTTGATGGGAAAACAAAAAACTGTTTTTAGTTTTTAATTACATAGACGAACAGGCCCTTTCTCCCACTGACCTTAAGTTAGGGGCCAAATGTGGGCTTTTAGGGACACTCCGTTTGGGCTTTGCCTCTGCATATCTAGCTCAGTCACTACTCATGGTCATTTCGAGGTGGCTAAGTCTGTCTCAATGTCTCATCTCCAGAACGGCGAATACACATCTGATGTTTGATTGAAAGTTGCATGTTTCATGAACATGGTAGGCGAGTCTATCCAAAAGACACTCAATAATGAATGCTTGTGAGTTTAGGACTTTGAGAAACGAAACGTAGCCTTTTTTCGCTTTCCTGCCAAATTTAAAATATTAGGGAAAACACAACCAAAAAGCCTAAATTATGTCAATTGTGACAAATTTATCCTGAACTTTTTTTGTGACACGAAGAACCCTAAACTATACCACTTGTTATACATTTATCCCCACAATACATTCATCCATGGACATTTTCGTCTTTTTCTTTTTTCTATTTTTTTTTCTTTTTTTTTCTTCTCTATTCCCCTCCGCCATGGTCGGCGGAGGGAAGCCGGCAAGGACGGCCCTTGCCGGATCTGGTGAGGGCTGCCCTCGCTAGATCTGAGGAGGGTAGCCCTCGTTTGAGTCGAGCGAGGGTGATCCACGTTGGCGTCGGGTGAGGGCGGCCCTCGCTGGATCTGGCCAGGGCGACCCTCGCCGACGTCAGGCGAGGGCCGCCCTCGCCGGCGTCCCTCTGCCAACCACGGCGGAGGGGAAGAGAGAAGAAAAAGAAAAGGACAAAAAACAGAACAAAGAAAAAGACGAAAATGTCCATGGACAAATGTATTGTATGGTACATGTATTACAAGTGGCATAGTTTGGGATTTTTCATGTCATAAAAAAAATTCGGGATAAATTTGTGACAAGTGGCATAGTTTGGGGTTTTTGGTGGTGTATTCTCAAAATATTATTCAAATTTTTAAAACTTATAAAAAGAATCAAATGCAAACTTATCCGTGAATATTTATATGATCTAAAAGGTTTGGAGGTTTCGGGTTGAAAAAAGATAAACTATGTAAGTTGCAAGATTTGAAAAAATAAAGCAAAAAAATTCAGTAAAATGCAGGTACAAGGAAGGTGTCATCTCTAGTAATGTTTCCAACTTTTGAGATTATCATCCCTCAATTGTTGATCTAAACATGTAAAACACTCGTTAGGAATGGTAGGCTAATACTAGAAAATGTACATGAACTTGAACATGGCCAATGTTGCTACATCTTTCATATACGTACACTAGTGTTGTTTTGGGTAACTAATGATGGCTCCATTATTAACCCCTCGTCAATTAATTCATGCTCCAAGGAAAGGAACCAAAGCAAAACACCCAGTGGGTCCTCTGTGCATGGACTGTGTAATTTAAGCGGCGAGTGAAGATCATTGCCATAAAGGACAACATCTTTGCAAAACATGGGATATCTATCTCATGGCATTTTCTTTGGACCCAGCACATGAGATGCCATTTATTGGGGGAGTACCATTGGTCCACTCACAGGGACCTTCAATGTTACCTGAATCCAATGGCCTAATAATGATTGGTCCGAAGACTATCTCTCAACTCTCCAAGATAGGATTTTTGGCTGTGAACAGTGGTAGAGGGGAAAAAAAAAGCTTTCTTCTTCCTTTTTGTTGCCACAATATGTAAATAATTGGTGTTTTGACAGTGCCACAAGTGTTTTATGTAGGATTGGATCTAATCCAGCTATTAGGGATGTATGCCATCAAAATCATAATCTCATTTATTTAATATGATAGCTCCTTATTTAAATAAACTATGTTATTTAATCGGCAGTTCTTGTATAAGCTCTATATTAATGCTAGCAAAACCCCTATGATACATTGTAACAAAACCTATCATCGGTATATAGTGCGATACATGAGGAATTATGTATTTTCGAAGTGGTTGTACTTGTGCAGGATAAGATGACCTACCTCACTAATTAGGGTTGAAACTTCAAAAAACCGGGTCAAATATAGAAAACCTGCTAAACTGGTTTCGCATTAAAACGCCCTTTGGAGCTATTACCATCTGTTTAAAGGATTGTTCTGCTACAATCACTAGTTGTCTTTTGACTTGAGAATTTCATATTTGTTTGCTTCTTTCTTGCACGGCTTTTATGTTTCTGATGGTGACGCCGATTGTCTGCTGACTATACGCGAGAACTTTGAATCATGTGTTTTTCTTGGATGAATATGGTCCTGTTGTCACATCCCATGGAAGGATTTTTCCACCCATAATGAGTAGACCATTCGTATTTCGTCGATTACGTGGAGCTAGTGCCTCTCAAGAATTCATGGGGCTTTTTTTGGCGAGAAGAAACTTACGGGACTTGCAATTCCTTTTCAAAGGGTCGCGGTCAATCAGATCTGCAGCTTCCATTGGACAGAAAGCAGTTAAGATGTTCCGGCAAGCAATAAGAACTCAAGAACCTTCCATCCTCCAAAATCAAATGCAGGATGAAAAAGATATTGTACTTAAGCGCCGGCCTACCCAGAGAGATCCAGCCTAACCTCTCATTTAGATTTGACATATGATTCAAAGATTGGGCATTGATTGTGATTGCATAAGTATGCCCTGTCCCATGGAGGATAACTCAAAACCTTTGGCGCCCAATTTTTTGTCGGGAAATTCTTTTATTTTCTTGAGGGCCCGTTTGGTTCAACTTTTCAAATACTGCTTGGAGCTATGTAAATACATTTAGGTTAAAGTCCCTTAAGAAAATATAAGTGGTATTTGGTAAAAAATCATTTGTAAAACTACTTTGGCCCAAGTAATGTTTAATAATTTTTTTTTTCAAAAGGGCTTTGGGAATTATTTTTTTAATAAAAAAAAACCTATCCTACCCTTCGCCGGAGCCGGCAAAGGCCTACGGCCGTCGGCAAGCTAGATCTGCCACCGGCAGTCATCGGCCGAGGCCAAGCGACCTCGGCGAGGGTCGCGCGACCCAAGCGGCCATCGCTTGGGTCGTGTGACCACAAGCGGCCATTGCCTAGGTCGCACGACTCAGGTAGTCGGCGCCCGGGTCGAGCCACTTGGGTCGCGCTACCTCAGGCGGCCGATCTCTGGGTCGCTCGACCCAGGCGACAAATGGCCTCACGCGACCCAGGCTAGCAACGCCTGGGTGGTCACGCAACCTCAGGCAACTATCGCCTGGGTCGCGTGACCTCGCCGACCAGATCCAATGTCGGCCTCCCTTGCCGGCCGCCTCACGAAGAAGATGAATAGTATCAAGAGGGGCAAAATAGGAATAAATCAAAATAAATGAGGTTAGTTTGGGGACAAAAAATTTAGGTGAAGCATTTATGGAATGCCGCAAGTCCAAAGTTGGTCTGGCTCAACTTTGGGCTTTCGGCATTTCAAATACTAACATTTGACCAATGCTAGGTCGAAAGCTAAACCAAACAATTTAGTATTTTGGGAAGAGGTTTGAGTCTATTAATCATGTGTGCTCGTAAACATGTGCTCGGAAACGGAACTCATATGATCAATAATTGTGATTCGCAGGAACGGGTCAAATCAAATATTTGTCTGTCCTGTCATCGTATTGGAGTTATCATTGAATTTGTTTATACTAGTCTGATAACATCATTTACAAGTGGTTACTATAAAATTTTTATCACCTAATTATATGGCACCATCACTAGCTAGACGAAGGCTCCATGACTCCGAGATGTACGTGAGATGCACGTGTCACTTCCGTGAGATACACGTGCCGGCAGTTAGCGAAAATTTGGCTGGCTAATAAGCTCATGGCCTTATTTAAAATAAAATTTACTTTGAACTCTCTTTTGAAAAAAAAAACGACCCTTTATTAAACACTCATTTGAAATTTTCTAAAAATACCCAGAGATTGTCTTGTTCAATTTCAATTTTTTTTTCTGATATCATGAATGAGACACAACAGGACTATGCAAATTTCTTAAGGTTGGTGTTGCAATCTCCCAAATGTTTCCCCCTCCTTAATCTACACCTTTTGTTGCCTATGCAAATTTAGCCGCTTCCAATCTACTAAACGTTGTAAAAAATTCAGACTTAAAAATAATAACAAGTGAGAATTAGAGTACGTTAAATTAAGCCAGAAGAGCACTCAAATTGGTAGGTAATGAAATGTAAATGAATTAAGGTGAATTAAACCATTTGACTTGGATATCTGGTTCTTGTAAAGAATAATATGCATTGGTGTCCTTTGGGAATTTGGAGACACGAATCCCAAAACCTTGTCCCTCAATCTCTCAATACCTGTCCAAAGAAAAAAAAATAAGAAAAAAAGTTACCAAAAATCCCAAACTTTGCCACTTGTGACACATTTACCCTGAACTTTTTTTGTGACACTAAAAATCTCAAATTATGCTATTTGTGGTACATTTACCCCAATATACATAATCCATTGGCATTTTTGTCTTTTTTGCTTTTTCTTTTTTTTTCTCTTTTTTTTTCCTTTCCAGCTAGGGGGCCCTCACCGGATCTGGCGAGGGCCGCCCTCACTCGCCCAAGCGAGGACACTGGCGAGGGTCGCCCTTGCCAGTGTCGGGAGACGGTCGCCCTCGCCTGAGTAGGGTGAGGGCCGCCCTCGCTCGCCCACGTGAGGGCGACCCTCACCCGACGCCAGCGAGGGTCGCCCTCACCAGATCCGATGAGGGCCGCCCTCGCCCGACGCCATTGAGGGCCTCCCTTGCCGAAAAGGAAAAAAAAAAAAAGCAAAAAAGATGAAAATGCCCATGGACACCTTGGGGTAAATGTGTCACAAATAGAATAATTTGGGGTTTTTAGTGTCATAAAAAAAAGTTCAAGGTAAATGTGTCACAAGTGGCAAAGTTTGGGATTTTTTGTGATTTTTTCTCGAAAAATAAAGCCTTCTAGCTTCCTGCAAGAATCATAACCTTAGAAAGGTAAAACGAAGAAGATAATTTTGGGAAGGTTTAAATGTTATGCCCCTTGAACGCATCCTCGGCTGTCTGATCATTGCTGATGTAAATCAGAAATACATTTGTGTAGTTCGCGAAAACTCTGCATGAAAATTTGGTAAAATATTTAGTAGCACCAATAATCACTATGTCGATCAGAACTATAAAGCTTTACAAAGTCTACATATTGAGTATGTCTTGAATTCTATTTCGGGTATTTGACTCAAATTGAGTTTTGATATCCGAATTGAAATTTGTGACAACTCAACTTGAGAAAAGAATGGAGATTTTTTTTTTTTGGTTAGAAAGTGAAATACTTCATTAAACTGGTCAAAAGTGATAGGGTCCAAGAGAGGGGCTTCAGTACATAAAAGAATGGAGGCTTAGTGTTGGTAGCAGAGGGCTTGGTTGTTTTTCACAAGTAATTAGGTTTTAGGTATATGTGCACTGAAAGTCTTAAAACTTATCACAAAAGTACAATTGAATCCTAAAACTTATAAAAAGTGCAATCAAATTCTAAAACTTATCAAGTTTATTCAATCAAATATTTTCATTAACTCTATCCAACTAAACTAATAGAAAATGCCGACGTGCATTATTTTATTATTTTCTTGACACGCGTGGCGATGATGTGGTGGACGATGCTCGCCCAACCTTGGGCAAAGCCTCACCGGCCGTCGCTCAGATCTGGGGCAAGGCCTAGCCCTCCCCCAGATCTAGACCTACATACCCTCACAAGGGGCTAGTGGTGCCAGCGCTAGGCTTCAAGAAGGCCCAAGTGACCTCCGCCGGCCCCTCTCCATGGCTGTGGTGGCTGCCACCGGCAAGCGCTTGGCCACAGCCATTGGTTATAATTTTTTTTTATAATTTTTATCTTTTTATTTAATTTAGTTTATATTTTCGAAATTTTTTTCCTAACGTGATGTCCACCAAGCACCACGTCATTGCCACATGTCTCAAGAAAGTAATAAAATAAAGACACGTCGGCATAGTCCATTAGCCTAGTTAGACAAAGTTAACGAAAAAACTTGATTGAACCAACTTGACAAGTTTTAGAACTTGATTGTATTTTTTGTAAGTTTTAAGATTTAATTGCACTTTCGTGACAAGTTTAAAGACTTCAAGTGCATATATCCCTTGATTTTAAGTAGAGACAGAAAGAGTCTTAAGGTTTTTTTTAGGGAGAAGAACAGCATTGGTACCAAAACTTGTGTACGGAGGCCATTTTGGTGCCAAAACTTTCATTTGGATCACTTAAGTGTCAAAAGTTGTGAAAAACGATCACTTAAGTGCCACTTCGTCGGAAATCCGACGTGGCATTTTTTTATTAATTTTTCAAGCTGATGTGGCACGCCGGAGGCTGATGTGGCTCGCCGGAGGCTGACGTGACATTTCTTTTCTTTCTTTTTTCTTTTCTTTTCTTTTCTTTTCTTTTCTTTCTTATTATTTCCGATGGCCGACGCCAGCCACCAGCCACCAGCCATGCCCGGCTTCGCCGAGCGTCGCCTTCTTCCAGGCGAGGCCCGGCGAGGCCGGCCCTCGCTGAGGCCACGACGGCCTCACCGGGCCTCGGCCAAAGGAAGGCGACACCCTGCGAGGCAACCGTGGCCTCGGCGAGGGCCGACCTTGTCTGATCTGGCGAGGCGAGCCCCGGCGGGCCTCGTCCGGAGGAAGGCGATGCCCGGCCATGGCCGGTGGCCGGACGCCGGCCACCAGAAATAAGAAGAAAGAAAAAAAAGGAAAAAAGAAAAGAAAGAAAAATATAAGAAAAAAATATTTACAAAATTGAATTATACACGTGGAAATACCATGTGTCATTAAAATTTAAATATAAAAGCCACGTATTAAATTTGGTCGGAATTTCTCGCCGTTGGTACTTAAGTGATCGTTTTTTTTTTTCGGATTTGACACTTAAGTGATCGCCGGCGTAAACTTTTGGCACTTAAGTGATCCAAATGGAAGTTTTGGCACCAAAATGGCTTTCGTACATAAGTTTTGGCGCTAATGCTATTCTTCCCCCGTTTTTTTTAGCTATCTTTTGTAATCCTTGAATTTCCATAGTGGATTCTGCTTCTCCTCTCCCCGTAGTTTTTCCTACAAGGATTTTCCACATAAATTTGTTTGTTCTTTTATTCTTCTCAGTTTTAACTTCATTGTAGTTTTCGCATTTGTCATAACAATCCAGCATCCGAGCTATAGGTTTTTTTTTTCGATCTTTTAGTTATGGCTTCAAATTCAACAATGATATTTGATATTGAGAAATTTCATGGGAGCGGCAATTTCAACCTATGGCAAGTTTATATATTGGTTGTTCTTACGCATTAGAGTTTGAACAAAACTCTATTTGGGAAGGGAAGATACTGATAGGCAAATCGGATGAAACTTGAGAAGGATTGAATGAAAAGGTTATGTCTACTATCTAGTTGTGTCTCAAGAATGAAATTCTGCTAGAGGTACTAGATCAGAAAACAATTGTGGCTTTATAAACGAAATTGGACAATTTTTTTTTAACAAAATCCATCACCAATCGATTGAGGCTCAAGCAACGACTCTTCACTTTTCGTATAAGTGAAGGTTCTTCCCTTAAGTCTCATTTTTTGAGTTCAATGCTATTATCTCTGAATTAGGAAGTAATAATATTAAGATTGAAGGTGTGTAACATTCCTAATTTCGACCCATTTTTGAGATTTATAAACGTGTATTTCGTTAGTGCGCTTATAATAAAATCTCGCCCAGAACTTATCACTCTTGGGTTATTTTTAAATTAGAGATTTCGCTAGAATCGCACTCGATCGAATTTGGTCGTTATTTAGAGCCTGAACTTTGGTGTCGAATTTCTGAGAGTTTCGTGACGAATTTAACTGGACGGTGTCGATATTACTATGGCCAGCCTCGATATTGCCTGGGATAAGTGAAGTGAAATTTGGATCGGGTGCGGATTTCGACTAGTAGACCTCTCTCGTAGTGTGTTTTAGTTATTGTCTTTTGGCCTTTTTCCTAATTTATAATTAGAGTTTTTGATGACCGTTAGATCAATTTTGGGATTGAACGTAGACCATTGGATCGCGCAATTATTGCATTGACTCTCTCTCTCTCTCTCTCTCTCTCTCTCTCTCTCTCTCTCTCTCTCTCTCTGCCGCGCACACCCTACACGCATGTCCACTCCCCCTAGCTACACACATCTCGTCCCCTCTACTCCCCATGCAAACCTCTCTCTCTTCCTTTTCTTCTTTCTTCTTCTTCTCTAGTTTCTTCTACCTTCGCCCACAACTGCTTCTGCTTCTGCTTGCCAGACCAGTCACCGCCAACCACCCCTCGCCGTCCACCTTCCGTTGCCGCTTGCCCGACCGCCGCGCCGTCTGCCCCAGCCACGCCGTCCGACTCCCCTGACACGGTTGTCCTTCCCTTCTCTTCCGCGCGCGCAGCGCCTTGCTCGCGTTGCGGCCAATCGCTCGCCCAGCGTTGCCCGACCGCTCGCTATGCCGCCGCTAGCCTTGCCACACAGCTCGCCGTCGTCGTCACCGCCCAGCAGCAGCTCGCCACCACAGGTCTCGCCCAAGAGCTCACCGCCGCGAGCCCATCTCGCTGCTCACCTGACGCCGTCGCCACTCGTCTGGCCAAGCTCGCCGCCATCGTCGTTCGCCCAGCACGCCGGCCAGCTTGCTTGCCAGTCAGCCCAGCCATCACGTACTCTCCCGTCGTCCCCGTTGTCGCCATCGTCACCCATTACCGTCGTCGCACTCCTAGCCGCTCGTCTAGCCCACTTTCCAGGTCATGGCCGAGCTTGCTTGGCCACCATCCCTGGCCATGGCCGAGTTTGCCTGGCAATTGCCCCAGCCGTGCCTAAGCATGCCCAGCCGTCGCTCGCTAGCTTGGCCATTGCCCCAGCCATGCCCAAGCCGTCCTAGCTGCTCGCCCACTGTGCCTAGCCGCTTGCCCACTCGCCTAGCCGAGTGCCCAACCGTGGCCGAGTGTCCCAGGCCATGGCCGAGTGCTACGCCAAGCCTAGCCTGGCAATTTGCCCGCTGTGCCCTTGCCTGCGCCGAGCAACCGCTACCCTGACCGAGCCATTTCGGCCCCTAGCCAGTTTTCCTTGATCCAAAACCTAGTAAGTGACTTCCTAAACCCTACATAGTATAATGGGTATTATTTAAACTTGTTTAGGGTGTGATTAGTACCGGTTTAGTGGCTAAGCTTGGATTAGGATCAATATATGAATGTGGTTAATTGGTAGATTAAATTGTGATAATTATGTGGCATAATTAGTGGCTGATTTATGTGGGTACAATGACCGGATTGTCGTGGCGTTTATGGGTGAAATAAACATTTGATTAGGCCGACTTGAGTGTTGGATTGATGGGCTAGTGTGGTGAATTTGTGATTTGAATGTGAATTATACGACGTGTTAGAATGGCAAATTGTGTTGTGGTGCATGTGCATGAGGAATGTCCTAAGGCGTGGTTACGCGGGACTAAGCCCGGATTGATCGAAGGGCTGCCAACCTGTGGCATAATTACGCAGGTGTGGCTAGAAAGGCAAGAAATAACCTGAGGCGTGGTTACGCGGGTCGAGAGAAATGTCCTGAGGCGTGATTACGTGAGACTGAGCCCAAATTGATCGAAGGGCTGACCTAAGGCGTGTTTAGGCAGGTCGTGGCAAAGTGTAAAATGTCCAATGTGGAACAGAGCCCGGATTGATCAAAGGGCTGACCTGAGGCGTTTTTACGCGGGTCGTGAGAAAGTGTGAAATGTCCAATGAGGGACGGAGCCCGAATTGATCGAAGGGCTAACCTGAGGCTTGTTGACGCGGGTCGTGAAAAATTGCTCGGCCACGCATGCGAAATGTGTTTGATTGAATTAGGTGAATATACGTGATTATGGTGCTTGAGTGTTTATATTATGTTCTTGAGTAATTATCGCATTATAGTGATTTGACTAATGTGCAGAGCTAGAGTGTGAATCGTGGCGAGGTAAGTGTGTATTGGCGAGTTTGTCATATCGATGGTTAGATTGCATGTTAGACTCGTTTGGGTACGCATTGGCCTAGGTGGGGTACATGTTGTCTGCTTATTGAGATTTTATTCTTATTGTTGTAATGCAAATCATTTCAGACCCCTGACCCTAACCATGAGTGATCCGCTTGAACGTTTTGGGATCCCAAGGCATACTGAGCACTCGGTGATGGAGTACGCCATAGGGGACGGGGAGGCCTATGTTAAGCATACCATGGTGGTGTAAGTAGATATTGTTGACACCTAAATTTCAACCGACTATTTAATAATAATTTGCATAGAAAATTAGGGATTAAATTTTAACCTCTAAATAAAAATATTAAAATTGCATAGCATATAGTTTAAGTTCATATAAGTTAGTTGCATTCCGCATCGGATCGGCGGTGGCGAGAAAATTGAAAATCCGTCACGTAAATTGAGCTCAGACATCGAACGAAACTCGGCTCACTCGAAAGACGGGGCCGAAAATCACACGTCAAAAAGGCCTTGGTTGTCTTAATTTGAGCTTAAATTAGCCCATCAAGTTTAATTGAATAAAAACTCGAATTAATTCAACCAACTTGGAATTAAATAAAAATTAAAGGATAAAGCCTAAATTTAAGCCCATTAGGACTAGAAAGTCCGGCTAATAAACCTAGGTCATACTAGAAATATGTGATTATACCCCTCACTCAAAGGCGAGCTCTCATAATTTTCAAGAACACAATTCTTGAGAGTACAAGACACACGTGAACAAGAACAAGAGTAAGGGAGAGAGTCGCTCGTGCACGTGCCCGCCCCACCGTCGCACCGCCTCGCGACCGCACCGTCTTCACTGCTCCTCATCATCGCCAATCCCGCGTGGCACCACCCTAAGACAATCTGTTGTTTCCCTGGTTTCTTGGTCCGAGTCACTCGCCATGTTGATCAGAAAACCAATGTTTTCGAGAGGTCCAGCAATTTCGCCACACAAAGCCAGTCCTCAACCGCATTTCGATTGGTTCTTTGCCTTATTGTAAATTTTCTTACAGGTTTCCGGAGCAGCCAGCAATTTCCCGTGGATTCCACGAGCACCCTATCCAGCTGCCCTTCGCGACCCTTGGCATAGTGCTTAATTCGAAGAAAATTATTCGCCACTTAAGTGGTGACAAGTCCAATAGGTTTGTTGGGTGAATAACAAAGCCAAATTCAGTGAAGTTTCAAAGAGAGGTCCGATTGTTGACTTGGATTCACCGAGAGGGCATCATTATCAACACACTTCAAGCTACACCGCCAGCCTTGGCCACACAAATCACACCTCGGTCCATCCGCCGTCGATCACCGTCTCAATCCGCAATCCAAATTTGGAAATATTTCGCAATTAGGTAAGATCATCCGAATATTTCTTTTAAATATTTAATTTCCTAGTTTTCGGGTGTTTGAATATTTCATGAATATTTTGTTGGATAGCTAGATATCTTAGGGTAATTTTGTGATATCCGCAATATTTGAAAATACCCAAAATTAGGAATCATTCTTAATTTGGCAACGTATCCGGACGACTATATGACCTTATCCCTAATGTACGATACGCAGTGATACAGAAAATCGTTATCTTATCCATAATCACTTGGATACGATAATAGATTTTATTTGCTTTCCAAATTTGAACAATCAGTTTTACGTCAATATCTATAACCCTATAGATATGACAGTTAGTTTGATTTCTTTACCTCATTTAAATTTAATAAGAAAAATTTTGCAAATTGTGTGGATATTGATTTGATGGTGGTGTTTATCTCTTATTTGATTTTGTTTCTTTAAAAGAAAAGCCAAAAAGATTAGATGCAATTTGAATTGATTTCTTAGAAGATAATGTTGCATGTTTAGAATATATATCTAGATGACTTTTTGAATAGAATAGGACAACCGAGATTTGCTAGAAAGATAAGATAATTTCTAATTTAAATTAGGAATTAGAGTAATTTGTTTCCTAATTTAATTAGATGTTATTCTAACCTTGATAGTTCATTTCGGGTTGATTTTAATTTCGAATTTCGATAAAAAAAATACCAAAAAGATTACTCTAGAATAGATTAATTTCTTTAGTTTAAAATTGCATGTTTAGATAATTGGCATTTTTAATTCCTAATTTCATTGGAAAAATACAAAAAAATAAATCATTTGCCCGTCATTAGAATTATGTCACGTCGTTGTATGACATATAGTTTGCATGTTAGGTTGCATTAATCGCATGTCAATTTTTGTACGTCATTACATATAGGTTAGCTTTCATTTAAATAAGTGAAAATCCAAAAAAAAAATATTGAGTGAACTGCTTGTTAATTAGAAATCATGTTATGATTGTTAATATGATTTTCTAGCTAACAATGCAGATGCTGACGTTGCTTCGAGGTAAGTAATTCTTTCAATCTTGCAATTTATTTAATGTTTTGATTATTGGGTGTTACTTTGGTGGTTTGCGCACCCGTATGATCACCTCACATGCTAGTGATTAAGTTAAAATGAATCCAAACTGTCTGCCAAAATATTTTTTTTGAAAAGAAAAGGTACCGAAAGGGCGTTAGACTAGATATAGCGTAACCAAGTCTCCTAGCTTAGAATTTCTGGTTCATAGGAATAAAACATATCTCCTTATGTTTTATTTAGGTTTCTAATCGACCTACCATAAATAGATTAGTAGCGACTCCAAGCATGAAAATATTTGCACGTTAAAAACTTAAACTCTAAGTTGCGAATCGGTAGGTTTAGGAGGGTCTGAGTTAAGCTTAGTCTTAATAATCCATTAACCTAAGAAAATTTTGGTCGCTACAGATATGGGTAAACTAGAGTTGCAGTCCAATACATACTGGGCATACTGTTATTGAGATTTGTACCGAGTCTATGGACCTCTTCGGCATTTTGATGTCCCATTTGATGGGGGAGGCGAGTGGGACCCCTCAGCTGTGCTTACCCCCGATGGTGAGGTTTTGGATGCCGGAGACACCCAGGTAATCCCTAGCCCTGAACCAGAGCCCGAGCCCGAACTTGCGGCCCCTGCAAACCTCGAGCTTGAAAAGGAGTTTAAGGAGTCCAAACCCGAGCTCGAAGAGGAGCCCATGGAGCCCGAGATCGAGGAAGAATTAGAAGAACCAAAGCCCGAGTCAGAACTTGAGAAGGAGCCTATGGTGTCCGAACACGAGGAGGAGCCGATCGAGATAGACTCAGACATGGAGTCAGAGCCTTCAAGGTCTGATTCAGATTGGGTGCCATAGGAGGATTTGGGTGCTGGGGCCTAGAAGCTTTTTGGTAGGGCCCTTTTTGTGTATTTCGTAGTCTATCCGGCCACCTATCCCTTTTTTATGACGATGGTGGATACTAATCTTAGAAGCCTAATATATGAATTTTATGGTTTCAAGCTAATGTTATGGGTTTATTGATTTTCTTCAAGTACTACATTGTTGTCATTGTTTATTGTCTGGGATGTTTAATTTTCGCTTCCGCTTGCGTTTATCTTCGAGTGTTTCGTTTGTGTCGGCAACGCATCTTGGGACGTTGCGTTCAATACAACCATCAAGGGGTGTCGCGAGCCTATTGGAATTCGGGGCGTGACATCCCAGTTGATTTGGTATCAGAGCAAGGTCAGCTCTATCCAAGTTAATCAAAGCCTAGAGTGACAAGGAGCGATGACTTTGGGGTAGCCAGTTAAGGAGACTCGTGTACCATGAGTGCCCCAAACTGTATAATGGTGGTTGCTAAGTGATTTTATGCAATAATGTGTGAGGTGCAGGTGCGTCAGGATATGAGGTAAATGTATGAACTCTGTTGATTGTGATTGGGTGTTAGTTGTGATTGGTTGCCTGCTTAGTGAATTATTATTGTGATTCACTGTATAGGGTTTTAAACTGGTATAGTTGGCCTATGTTTCTAATTCCTGCGTGAAATTATAGCAGATGAGCATTTGTAAGAACCTCTAAGATGAGTAGTCGAGGTCAAGGTAAAGGTCAAGGTTGAGGTCGTGTGGACCCGCAAGCTAGAATGGCAGAGTATCCTAGGGTGGATGAAATCTAGAGAGTGTTTGAGGAACCGAGAATATTATCGGACAGACAGATGGGGGAAAGAAGCGCTACTGTCGTCGCTGCAGCTGCTAGCGAGATTGTTGGGAATAATGGAGATCAAGGGAATAATGTGATTGGTGGAAATCTTGGTCCAGTGCAAGTAAATGCGATCGGGACAATGTCCAAGCTAGTCGAACAGTTTCTAAAGTTGAAACCCCCAAAGTTTAGTGAGAGAGGCGATTCTAAGGCTGCACCAAGATGGGTAGAAGAGCTAGAAAAAGCTTTTAAGGTGTTGGGATGCACTAAAGAGGAGAAAGTAACCCTAGTAGTCTATCAGCTTCAGAAAAATGCAAGCGATTAGTGAAGAGCCACCAGAGGTCAAGTGTTCCCTGCTGGTATTGCCTCGAATTGGACTGTTTTTACCTAGACTTTCAATGGCAAGTATTTCTTGAAAAGTGTCCGAGAACAGAAATTGGCCGAATTCATGAGACTTCGCCAGGGTCAAAGGTCAATAGATCAGTATGAAGCCGAGTTTGCAAGGCTGTCCAAATTTGCCCCCAGAATGGTGGAGGACCTAGTAGACAAAGCCAAGAGGTTCTGGGATGGGCTGAAGCTGGACTATTGCAGTAAGATAATCTCGTTGAACTTGAGAGGCTATCATGAGATTTATAAAGGGCTCAGGCAATTAAGCAAGATCAAACGGATCGGGCTGCCACTTCTGGATCGCGGTATGCCCCGGCTAGGGACAACCGTCAATTTAGGAAAAGACCTATGGCTAGAAATAGTTGTTTTGTCCCTCTTGTTCAGAGGAATATCGAGAAGCCAAACCATTATCAGAATGTCCCATGTAGGCTATATGGAGGAAGACACGGAAATAGACATTGCCTAAATAGGGGCAAAGCATATTTTATATGTAGCAGAAGGGGCCATCGGATGAGGGATTGTCCTAACAACAGGCAGGCCAAGTCACCTGCACTACTGTCACTGCCGCCCTAGAATGGAAATCAATTTGGAGCTATCCAGCCGGCTAATCAGAATAGGCCGCCAGCCCAAGGACGAGTGTATGCAATGGCAAGGAGGGAAGCTAAGGACGCGTCTGGCATGGTCACAGGTACGGTCTCTCTCTCTATGATCATGCTGCATATACTTTATTTAATCTGGGGGTGTCGCATTCGTTTATATCTGAGCAGTTCGTTAAATTATCTGGGATTGAGCCAAAACCGCTTGACGTGATGCTGTGTGTGACTACTTTGCTGAATGATAAAGTACTGATTGCGTTTGGATATCCTGATTGAAAGATAGTGATTGGCAATAGGGAAGAAAGGATAGATTTGACGGTTTTAGCTATCTTTGACTTTGACGTGATTATTGGTATGGATTGACTAGTCAAACAAAGAGCTGTTATGGACTGTAGTAGCAGGGTGATCCAATTTAATCCGGTTGGACATTCTAGATTCGAGTTTGTAGGAAACTGAAGAGGAACCTTGATCCCTTGGATTTCATCGCTCGAGGTAACAAAGCTGCTGGACAAGGGGTGCCAAGGATTTTTGGCGTCTGTAGTTGACTCAATGGTTAGAGAGCCAAGGCTAGAAGATATAGCCGTGGTGTACAATTTCCCCGATGTCTTTCCCTAGGAAATGTCGAGGCTGCCACCTGATAGAGAAGTGGAGTTCGTGATTGAATTAGCCCCAGGGATGGAACCGATCTCATAAGCACCTTATAGGATGTCACAGTCAGAGTTGAAGGAATTAAAGGTTCAAATGCAAGAGTAGATGGATAAGGGCTTTATCCGCCTGAGTGCGTCTCCATGGGGAGCGCCAATATTATTCGTGAGAAAGAAATATGGGTCTTTGAGGTTATGCATTGACTACAAAAAGTTAAATCAGATGACCATTAAGAATAAGTAACCACTATCAAGGATAGACGACCTGTTTGATCAATTGCAAGAAGCATCGATATTTTCTAAGATCAACCTGAGGACGGGTTATCACCAACTGAGGATAAAGAAGGAGGACGTGCCAAAAACGGCATTTAAGACAAGGTATGGACACTACGAGTTTACGATGATGCCGTTTGGGTTGACTAACGCCCCTGCAGCCTTTATGGATTTGATGAATAGGGTATTCAAAGAATTTCTGGATCAGTTTGTAATTGTGTTCATAGACAATATCCTGGTATATTCGAAGAGTTTCGCCGAGCACAAGTTACAATTAGAAAAAGTTCTACGGACCCTAAGGGAACATGCATTCTATGCTAAGTTCGGGGGAAGAACAGCATTGATGACAAAACTTGTATACGAAAGCCACTTTGGTGCCAAAACTTCCATTTGGATTACTTAAGTGCCAAAAGTTTACGCAGGCGATTACGTAAGTGCCAAATCGAAGAACAAATGATCACTTAAATGCTAACGGCGAGAAATTCTGATCAAATTTAATACGTGACTTTTATATTTAAATTTTAATGACACATGGTATTTCCACGTGTATAATTCAATTTTGTAAATATTTTTTTCTGATTTTTCTCTTTCTTTTCTTTTTTCCTTTCTTTTCTTTTTTTCCTTTTCTTTCTTTTTTCCTTTCTTTTCTTTTTTTTTCTTTTCTTTCTTCTTATTTCCGGTGGCCGACGTCAGGCCACCGGCCATCGGCCATGGCCGGCTTCGCCGGGCGTCGCCTTCCTTCGGGCGAGACTGCCGTGGCCTTGGCAAGGGCCGGTCTCGTCGGATCTGGCGAGGCGAGCCCTCGCCGGGGCTCGCCCTGCTCAGGCGACGGCAAGGGCTCACCTTGCCAGATTCGGCGAGGCTAGCCCTCGCCAAGGCCATGGCTGCCTCGCTGGGCGTCACCTTCCTCCGAGCAAGGCCCGGCGAGGCCGCCATGGCCTCGGCGAGGGGCGGCCTTACCGGATCTAGCGAGGCGAGCCCTCGCCGGGGCTCGCCCTGCCCAGGCGACCTCGATCGTCGCCTGGGCAGGGCGAGCCCCGGCGAGGGCTCGCCTCGCCAGATCCGGCGAGGCCGGACCTCGCCGGGCATCGCCTTCCTCCAGAAGAGGCCCAGCGAGGCCGTCGTGGCCTCGGCGAGGACCAGCCTCGCCACAAGGAAGGCGACGCCCGACGAAGCCGACCATGGCCAGTGGCTGGCATCAGCCACCGGAAATAAGAAAAAGAAAAGAAAAGAAAAGAAAGGAAAGGAAAAAAGAAAGAAAAGGAAAAAAAAAAAGGAAAAGAAAGAAAAGAAATACAACGTCAGCCTCCGGCGCGCCATATCAGCCTCTGGCGTGCCACATTAGCTTGAAAAATTAATAAAAAAACGCCACGTCGGATTTCCGACGGAGTGGTACTTAAGTGATCGGTTTTCACAACTTTTGGCACTTAAATGATCCAAATGGAAGTTTTGGCACCAAAATGACCTCCATACATAAAGTTTTGGCACCAATGCTATTCTTCTCCCTGCTAAGTTCAGTAAGTACGAATTCTGCTTCCATCGAGTAGCATTCTTAGGACATGTGGTATCCGGGGAAGAGATTACAGTAGACCCGACAAAGATTGAAGCCATCGCGAATTGGCCGAGGCTAACAACAGTGACCGAGGTTCGGAGCTTCTTGGGTCTAGCAGGTTATTATAGACAGTTCGTGGAAAGGTTTTTGGCATTAGCGACGCCGTTGACGCGATTACTAATGTCACGCCTCGAACCCCAACGGGCTCACGACACCCCTCGATAGTCAATCGTTGAATGCAACGTCCCAGGCACATCGCCGACCCAATCCAAACATCAAAGATTAGGCATGCGTGGAAACAAATTGAAACAACCTCGACAATTAATAATGACAAGGGATGGCAAAAGCACAAAACAATAACTATACTTCTTACACTCGGTAGAGACATGCAACATTCACAAAAAGACAATCCCCAAGCTAGGCCACAACAACAGAATCACGTACATCAAAAAGGGACAGTGGTTCGTAAACTTAACTCCTCTACAAAAAGGGAGAAACTCAAAATACAGGGTATTTGACCCATCCTCAATCTCCGAGATACCCTTGCAGCGTCTTCAGTCACTCACAATCATTGATCTGAAAATGGTTATATAATAACCGTGAGAACGAGTCTCAATAAGCAACACCCTAAACCTCACGTAGGCCAATGCATACCTAAACAAGTCGTACATATAGTCTAGCCAATAATATAACGAGCTCACGTCATTGTACTTACCTTTGCCATCAGAACGTATGCCAACTCTGCGCATTAGTCAAAGCGTGATAATGTAATAATAATAACTCAATAACATATCACAATCACTCAAACACCAACCACACTTGCACTTAATCAATCCAACCAATTCAATCACATATTCAACCAGCCAAATCAATTGCACTCAATTCGCATGCGTGGCCGAACATCTTTCTCTCAACCCACGCCACTACGCCTCAGGTCCATTCTCACTGCCCGCGCCACTGCGCCTCAGGCCAGCCCTCAGATCAAGCCGGGTTCCGTCCCTCATTAGACATATCATACATTCACACGACCCGCGTCAACACGCCTCAGGTCGAACTTTCCTTCCACGAATCACCGTCAACACGTCTCAAGTCTGTTATCTTTCATTCTGCGAACCACCGTTAACACGTCTCAAGTCCGTTAACTTTCATAGTCCGGACCACCATTAACACGTCTCAAGTCCGTTAACTTTCATTCTATGGATCACCGTCAACATGTTTCAAGTTCGTTAACTTTCAGGTACACATGCCACATAATTCAATTTTTCATTCTCACATGTCATACCAATCAAGTTCCAATCACGAGTTCATCAAACAAGCCCACCCATCCGACATTCAAGTTAGCCACATTCAAACATCAAATTCATCCACAAACGCCATGACAAACCAACCATACACGCGCCGACCATTTAATCACATTCAACTCACATTCCAAGCCGTAAAATAACCAACATTAATCTAACTAACCAGCCATTAAGCCCATCGAAATCGGCCACCAATTAAGCCCACAATCATCACAATTTAATCTAACAATTTATCACTGTTGACACCTAAATTTTGGCGCGTCATCTAGTGTAATTTGCATAAAAAATTAGGGATTAAATGTTAATCCCTAAACAAAAATATTTAAATTGCATAACATATAGTTTATGTTCATTTTAGTTTAATTGCATTTTTTTGCATCGGATTGGCAATGGCGAACGAGCTTAAAATTCATCGAACAAAAGTCGGCTCGCTCGGAATCCAAGGGCCGGGAATTTCAAGTCAAACGGGCTCGATTGTTTCAATTTGAGCTTAATTCAGCCCATTATCCTTGGTTAAATCAGCCCATTTAAATTAAATTAAACCTAAGCCCGAGCCTAAGCCCATTAGGACTATAGAGCCCATCTAATTGATCTAGGTTAGGATTATATAAACATGTTTAGGTCAGAATTTTGAAAAAGACAGAATTCAGATCAGAAATTTTAGAGACACACCAGACCAATTGAGAGAGAGAGGAGGCAGCCACCGCCGTGCTTCCCCACCGCACGCCACCGCCGTGCCGGAGGTCAGCCGCGCCGTCCACAGCCTCGCCGCACTGCTGCCATCGCCCGCCGGGCCCCGCGCCGCCGCGTGCAGCAGCTTACCGCCGCTCGCCCCGCTGCATCCACACACGCCTTGCATCGCTCGTCGCCGCCACAGCCTTGCCGCGGCGCTGCCTCCTTGTCGCCCACAACCACCAGAGAAGCTGCTGCTCCGCCGTTCCTGCCACGCTTCAGCCTCATTGCCAGCGAAGTAGCCTCCTCCGCCGGCATTCTCGCCGGCGAAGCAGCTGTACGTCGGAGCAACACCACAGCCTCACCGAGTACGCTGCCGCCGTCCTCATCCGCCTATCACCGCTGAGCGCTGGAGGCCACGCCGCCCCTTTGCCGGTCTTCACAGTCGCCGGTGCTCCTTGCCGCGCCGTCACAAGTCGCCGCCGTAGTACGCTCAAAGACGCCGCCCTTGCTGACGTCGCGCCCAATCCCAACGCCGTCGTGCACCACCCCTGTCCGTTGCTGCTGTTTCCCCCACGCCGGAGGACCGCCGGCTGTTCTTGCCACCACAGCCCCGTCGGAACAGTACCTGGAGGAGCTGCCCTCAGTCGCATTCACAGCCACAGCGCCGCCGTGTGCTGCCCCTCCGCCGTCGTCCGCAGCCGCCGCCGTTCTTGCCATTGCCGTGCCGGAGACGCCCTATTCAACCGCCTCCCGCCGTTGCCCAGTGTCGCACGCCGCTGTCCCGACGTCACCGGCGCCCGTTGTCCCGATCCCGATCCGCAAGCTCATCTCGAGACGATTCAAATTTGCGAATTATCTGCAAATTAGGTAATTTGACATTATCCTATAATTTTTAGAATATTGAATTTCCTAATTTACATGTTTTGAATATTACATGAATATCATGTGGATAATTAGATATCTTAGGATAATGTTCGATATATCCGCAATGTTTGAAATATTCAAAATTAAGAAAATTTCCTAATTTAGCAACGTATCTGGATGACTATCTGACCTTATCCCTAAGGTTCGATACGCGGCGATACGGAAAATTATTATCTTATTCATAACCACTTGGATACAATAATGAATTTTATCCGCTTTCCAAATTTGAATGATCGACTTTCCGTCGATATCTGTAACCCTATAGATATGACCGATAGTTTGATTTTTGTGCCTAATTCGAGTTTGAAACAAATTTGGCGGATCACGTGGTCGTTTTGAATGTGGATGTTATCTTTGTTTCATTGTTTTCCTTTTCAAATAAAAGAAAATTCAAAAAAATATCAGTTAGGATTTAAATTAGAGTTTTGCATGTTTAGGGAATCCTAAATATATCTAGGAGATAGAGTAATTATTCAATTTAAATTAGGACTTGAGATAATCCATTTCCTAGTTTAAATTAAGTAATGTTCTAATCTTAATAGAGTATTTAGGTTATTTTTAATTTCGAATTTTCATGAAAAAAAAAACCAAAAAAGAGTCATCTTAGGATAGATTAAATTAGGATAGATTGCATTCTTAATTTGGGTAATTTTTTAATTTCGAATTTTAATAGAAAATATCAAAAAAAGAAGTCATTAGATTGCATGTTATTTTAGGTATTTTTATTATTCCGAATTTCATTAGAAAATACCAAAAATAAATCATTTGCTCGTCATTAGAATTAGGTCATGTCGTTGCATGGCATATAGTTTGCATGTTAGGTTGCATTAATTGCATGTCATTTTTGCACGTTATTGCATGTAGATTAGATTCCATTTAAATAAAAATGAAAATCCAAAAAATTGAGTGAATTGCTTGTTAATTAGAAATCATATTAGGATTGTCGGTGTGATTTCTGGCTAACAATGCAGATGCTTACGTTGCTTCGAGATAAGTCATTCTTCCAAATTTGTAATTTATTTAATGATTTCTTGAGTGTTAAATTGATGGTTTGCGCACCCGCATGAACACCCCACATATTAGTGACTAAGTTAAAATGAATCCAAACTGCCTGCCAAAATATTTTTTTTGAAAAGAAAAGGTACCGAAAGGGCGTTAGACTAGATCTAGCGTAATTAAGTCCCCGGGCTTAGAATCTCTGGTTCGTAGAAATGAAACATATCTCCCTATGTTTTATTTAGGTTTCTAATCGACCTACTGCAAAATGATTAGTAGCGACTCCAAGCATGAAAATATTTGCATGTTAAAGACTTAAACCCTAAGTTGCGAATTGGTAGGGCTTGGGAGGGCCTGAGTTAAAATTAGTCTTAATAATCCATTAGCCCGAAAAAATTGAAATTTTTTTTAGGTCGCGACAATCACATTCACATATTAATCCTAATCCAAGTTTAGCCCCTAAACCGGTACTAATTAACCCTAAACAAGTCTATAAATACCCAAAGTACTAAGTTGAGATTAGAAAGTCACTTACTTAAGTTTTGGCCTGGAAAAAATCCACTCGGACTTAAAATAGCCTAGGTGAACAGTGTTGGGATCGGCATCGACGAGGGCCCGACGGGCGCGGGGCTCGGCCATGGCTCGACACACGAGCAAAATTCTCGAAACGGCCCACGGCCACAGGCAAAATGCTCGGCCGCAGTAGGGCACGATGACAGGCACGACGGGCGATGGGCCACGGCTGGGGCAGTGGCCTGGGCTGTCCAGCCACAGCCCGCGGCGAACTCGACAAGGGTTGGGGCAGTCCGGCCACGGCAGAGCACGCTTAGCCGGCAAGCTAGCTGGCCGGGACGACGGTCGGACGGCGACAGCTGCGAGCTACGGCAGTGAAGGTGAGTGGCGGCGGTGAGCTCGACCAGGCGAGCGGCGGGCAGACAGGTAGCGGGCGAGCAGCTCCTGGGCGACGACTGCGAAGCTCAGGCATTGGGGCAGTACTGGAAAGCTGACTGGACAGCTGGACGGTGGCCAAGACTCGTCAGACAGGGCGGCAAGTGGAGGCGACCTCTGGTTAGCCGAAAAACGATAATGGGCTTGGGCGGCGGTTAGTCGGCACGGCGGCGCGAGGAGGTGGCATGGCAGTGACCTAGGGGCCAGGCAAAGCAGGTGAGCTGGCGGGGTGGATGGGAGAAGCGGTCGGAGTCGACAGGTATGGCGGCGAGCCGAGCTCGCGCGAGCGGGAGGAGAAGAAGACCGAGTCGGGGCGGAGTTGCTGGGCAACGCAGCGGCGCGACGACAGCACGAGGAGGACGGCTGCGTCAGCGGCTGGTGGGGCGACGTCGGGCGGAGGCGGAGAGAAGCTATGGAGGAGGAGGAGAGTCGGGGGAGAGAGGGGAGGAAGAGAAGGAGGAGAGAGGAAGAGAAGAAAGAAAATGGAGAAAGGAGAGAAGGAGAGGGATGATGGACGTCTGCATGTAAGGGAAAAAAGAAAGAGAGAGAGAGAGAGAGGATAGACGCAAAAGGGGGAAACGTGCACAGCAGAGGAGAACGGCGTGGCAATAGGGAAGAGAGAGAGAGAGAGAAAGTCAAAGTAATGATCGCAATCCAACGATCACGATTCGAACTCGAAAATCGATCTAATGGTCCACAAAAATCCTAATTAATAATTAGGAAAAAGGGTCAGAAGAAACTAACCGAAACACACTACGAGGAAAGTCTACTAGTCCAAATCCGTACCCAGTCAAAATTTCATTTTTCGCATATCCCGAGCAATCTCGAGGCTGGTCACAATAACATCGACACCGTTTAATTAAATTCGTCCTGGAACTCCAAGAAATTCGATACCAAAGTTTGGGCTCTAAATGACGGCCAAATTCGATCGAATGCAATTCTAGCGAAATCTCAATTTTAAAAACAATAACCGAGAGTGATCAGTTCCTGGGCGAGATTTTACTATAAGCACACTGACGAATTACACATTTTATAAATCTCAAAAATGGGTCGAAATTCGGAATGTCACAACTAAAGAAGGAGACGAGATTTGAATGGATGAATAAATGCGAAAGGAGCTTCCAAGAGTTAAAACAGAGGTTGACGACTGCGCCAGTGTTAATAATCCCATCAGGTCCGGCAAGATATGAGATTTACAATGACGCGTCTCTGAGAGGATTGGAATGTGTGCTAATGCAACACGGAAGAGTAGTGGCATACACATCACGACAATTGAGACCGCATGAGCTGAATTATCCGACGCACGACTTGGAATTGGCTGTGATTATATTCGCTCTTAAGATTTGGAGACATTACCTGTATGGAGAGAAATTTCAGATTTATACGGACCATCAAAGTTTAAGGTGTTTATTCCCATAAAAGGAATTGAACATGAGACAGCGCCGTTGGATAAAACTCCTTAAGGACTATGATTGCAAGATTTTGTATAATCTCGAAAAGGCTAATAAAGTAGCGGATGTGCTCAGCCGGAAGTTAAGCATCGCACACAAAAGAAAGAAAAGGAAAAAAAAAGAAAAGAAAGAAAAAATCAGAAAAAAATATTTACAAAATTAAATTATACACATGGAAATGCCATGTGTCATTAAAATTTAAATATAAAAGCCACGTATTAAATTTGATCGGAATTTCTCGCCGTTGGCACTTAAGTAATCGTTTTTTCTCCGATTTAGCACTTAAGTGATCGCCGGCGTAAACTTTTGGCACTTAAGTGATCCAAATGGAAGTTTTGGCACCAAAGTGGCCTCCGTACATAAGTTTTGGTACCAATGCTGTTCTTCCCCCGCTTGCGATGGATATGCAATTTTATAATAGGAAAACCCCATATGTATGTATTACTAAAATGCCTTTATTTCATTGATTGTTCCTAAGTTACGTGATAAAGAGACATAAATATGCAATATCTACTAGGTTTAGGCCCTTTTTAGAACCATCTTTTAGATTTACCTTTTGGGTAAACTCAAAACCTCTCAACTTAATAAATCATTTACCAAACTACTCTGCCTATGTTAAAAGAACTTAAGATTACTTGTATAACTTTGGAATCCAAAAAAAAAAAATTTCAAGCATGACTTCTCATTTTTGGAGGATTCTTAATTGGAGATCTACAATGGAGGAGTTTGAATAAAATGGGTCAATTTGCAAAATAATGTGGCTTATTACTTACTTGGTATGAGATATTTATTTACTCAATAAATCTTATGATTGGCTTAGTGAGCATGATTTGAAATATGTTTAGGATAGATTTGGGAAATGATAAAAAGTTAACTGGACACACAATCCCACTTCCATCCGTATTTCTAGTTCAAAAACTATAGATCATCTATTGAAATCCAACTAACTGCGTGCAAATTATTCAAGTTTAAGGCCACCTGCACAAATTAAAAGGTTGAACTTAACATATTCATGAGCCTTGCAATATTTTTAATGGGCCTCTACGTAGCCGGGCCTCTTAACTCATGTACGTAGATTACTAAAAACAAATTCTCTCCTCTTCATTGTCACTCATGATTCCATCTTTTGAGACGCATGTAGTCATCTTGATCCTGTCTCCACGTGCTTCATTATTTCTTCTCACTTAAGAAAATTTTGACTCTTGTGAGTCAAAATTTTCGGTACTACTCAAAAGAGTTGGATGAATCTGGTGGAATACATTTTTATTATTCGACGCAGCAACACTATCCAGATGTCCCTTTCACTTAATCTAAGTTTGGCGGACAACTATCACGCCGAGATAGTACTGTCACTACTTCTAACACAGTTTGAATTCAAGGTGGCTGGAAAAAAGTCGCGCTGCTGAGGTGTACGGGACAAGATCGCCGGGACAAACCTGCAAGCAACATTATAGGCTCAAAGGTTACATGACAAGGAAATATCTCCTCACATTAAAAGACTACACCCATCTTCGCATCATAGGCAATACATGCACATTGGGAAAATTATCCAATCAGTCCAAAATCAATTGTATCGATACCGATTCAATCTTAAACTTTCGATTTTACTAATATAACCATTCAAGTCAATTTTCGACGGAAACCGTTGATATGGCGATGTGCCATGTAGAAGGGCTTGAGATGACTAGGCTACCACGTCAGTGGTTTCCAGCGAAAATTAACCGGAATGATTATATTATAAGTTCACGCAAAGTTTTAGGACTAATTAACAAAATTTAACAGTTTTTGACTAACTTAACATACGTACAATAAATTTTTGATTGATTGAGTAATTTTCTCTGAGCTCATTGTATCAGCTGCCTCAGCATGCAACTTCTTGAAATACTTTTAGGGTATCTCTTAGGTTTTGTGCAAATCATCATAACTCCCCCATTACGTGTGATCTTGGTTCAAATCTTTGCAAGAAGTTCGGGAATGTGTCATGCAAAAGACTCGACAAACTTGCATCCGCATGCATCGAGAGACAACAGGGCCAAGTTTATGAGTTGAAATGGACTCTTGGAAAGACCTACTCATTTGCACTACCATGTGCAGGGTTAGTTCAAGATAGGCATGTATCCTTATATCCTGATGTTCACCTATAAAACTCCTAAAGTAGATCGCCCAAATGATTAACAATTTCAACTTTGTTATCAGTTTGCGGGTGAATGTAAAGAAAACTTTAGTACCTGTGGCTGTTTGGAACTCGTAACCACAGGCCAACAGGAGGATCGTCGGCACCAAACAGCCTGAAAATCACGAATCAAACAGTGATATGATGAAATTGGCAATAAACAACAGATCATATACTGGAAAGAGGACAAGCATAGAACATGCTAATGACCCAAAAAAAGCATTTACAATTTCAAGAAAAAAAAAAAGTAGGTTTGATTCATGTATAAATGGCATGACAGAGCAGGAGCTTTTGCTTCTGGTTTTTTTCTTCCTTTGCCAGCTTATAAGTTGGGTTTGGGGCAGATTATAAGCTCGCCCAATCAATAAAAGGCCTACAGGCATCAAGGACCAACCATGTGGTCCAGTAACACAGTCAGTGGACTATCCACTCGAAGCATTTCATGGGCTGATCCTCACTTTTGTTCCTTCTTCAGAAAGGCCTATAAGTTCATGATTTCAACCGACTATCGCACTCTTGGAAGTTGAACAGTCCCTCGGATGTGGATCCGAACAAGCTGTCCGTGAAATTCTTTCGGACACTAGATCAAAGAAGAAGTGATCTTCTTTTGGATCCACTTCTCGCATGTATAGCCCCACAAGCACTTACCCTTTTTATGTAGGATGTGTTTCATTCTCCTGCTTGTTGGCCATCCAAGAAGCCAGTCAACAGCGTTATCTTGCTTGAGCCCGCTGGCACAAATGACCACGCTCTGCTTTTGTTGGACTTAATCTTTTTCAGGTCCACTGCCTTTGATGTAGATCCATCCCCAATCCAGACAACTATTGGGCCATACCATTCTATGGTGGTACGACCTGACCCGACCCGACCGGACTCAACCCAACTCACGTAGGCCAAGCTTTCAAAAGGAGTATTTTGGATTATGTCTCTACGAGTGAGTCACCACTACATTTTGCCCACCCATAGAGTGTTTAGAGCACCTCACTAACACCCATCCGGCGTAGTCGTCTCTCGTTCCAAGCACACGAGTTGATTACACCAAAGCACATGGATAGGAGCTCTTAGGATGGCCCGATCATGAACAAATTTGGTGGTTGACATCAGATCTTGAGCAAGAAATATAAATACACTTACCACACCCTTACGACACCCTATAGTCCCACGTGAACTAGGAGAGGGACTGTTGAATGGTAATAAGTGCAATCCAACTCTAAATGATTACCAACTTGGGTACTCCTTTTGGGTGCTTAGTGCCCGAGGAATGGGCATGATCGTTACATAATGGTATCAGAGCAGTGCACTAGTCGATAATATAGGATTTATCCTACTTTACCCCGTATATTTCTATCTTATTGGACCTACTAATTGAGAGAGAGGTTGTCTACCAATACAAAAGTGCAACACGCCCTGGCTGATTACAACATGAGTACTTCTTTCGGAGGCCTAGCCAACTTAAACTGAGTCCGATCTTTATAGAAGGCATTAGAGCAAGACGCTTCGACAGATACGTGGTTGATGAAATAGGCCCCAGGATAATTTGTGTAGGCGAGGGTGGTCCCCTCGGGAAGAGCCAAGAAGGCTAAGGCAAAGCTTGACTCCTTGAAGGCTTCCAAGGATGGAAAGGGGGGAGATAGTGGATGGAATCTCACGTTGCTGGGCGATTACTGTGACCAATATGAGCAAACAGTGATTGCAGGGAAACTGGCGCTTTAAGTGTTAGGTGGTTCTGACACGCTAAGCCCCAGCTGAATTGGGAGAGGGGTGGTTGAGTGATACATAATGGCGCCCAACTCTCAAATTTGTCAATATTTTTGAGTACTCATTTCGGGGGGTTTGTCCCACAGAAAACAAGCTAAGTCTATATCATGAGAATAACCTCTTGAGCTAATTTAGAACTGTCGATGAGAGCTACATTTTGAAGATGTGCCAGTCTTTTCTAAAGTACAACCTGCTTGGTGTGGTTCTAGGCTATCTAGATAGATAATAGCAATGGGTGTGAATTCATACCTTCAAGCTTTTCATTGATAGGAGAAACTATATACTAAAGTAAAGGACCCGCCTGTAAAATCTTTCATCTGAAATACTGCTTTTGGAGGCAAACTTCGATCATATATATCGTCTGTGTCGTTAATTAAGTAATCTATAAGTGAACCGTGTTGGATTTGTATTTAGATTAAGGATTTTGTTAACGAGTATATTCAAAACACTTGTTAAATACTTATATTAAAGAAAATTTGGGGTGTCGAATGCGCTGTCTCTCTTGTGTTACGTGTAATTAGTGCATTGAAAATAAAATATAGCTTTATTAAATACAGTTAATGAGTGCCCCGGAGACACTAGTTAACAGGGCCCTTATACTATTGTTTAAATTCTAGGCCGAACATCAATTTATTTGTAACATCTACTTTCCTTGATTTTCTCTCTCGATTGGTTCCATGTGTTGTAATGTTCAAAATTCAACTATTTCATTGTTTTTAAGCATTACTTATCTTTTTGGTATACCAAAGATATGATAAAATATAATTTAGAATGTGGATAAATCGATATGAATTGACAAAGATTGTGAAGAGTCTTTTATTGATTTTGGACAGAGAGTAATTGACAAGGAATTCAAAGGTATAGATACTAGAAACAATAATTGCTGGCAATGTAAATTGCAGGAAAGATATATTGCAAAAGAGTAAATATAAAGATAAATTTGCAGAAAAATGTTGAGTTCTACAATTGATTGGGGGTAAGTATACTTAAGGTATTTATGACTCACAATCGACGGTCACACAAATGGTTACTAAATTCAAATCCACAAATAACTTCTTAATTCTATTTGTGATTCCAAGAAGTTACACTACATTGACAATTACATCGATTCCAATACCTTGACAGTTATATCGACTCCAACCTTGATGGTTACATTGACTTCACTACATTAACGGTTATATCAACTCCACAAGCTTAACATCTACCTCTCATAATCTTCCCCATCAGCTAAATTAGTCTTTCTCATTTACTGGATTTTACTTCGGCACTTGACTTGAAACCTCTGTCGAGTAAACTTAGTTTTCTTGTTTATCGGCTATACTATATTGACTAATTGTTCTCAACAGAGCCATTCTCCGCTCCTCTTGTACCTCTAAACAACCAAACTATTGGCCACAACACTTGGACATTTTTTTATGTTTATACATGCCCCTTTTTAAAAGGATCGAAAATATTCAAGAGTCATCATGTGCCCCATTATCATCGGCAAATTTAATTTTTCCCTACCATATTGCCTTCTAGAGTGTTTTCCAAAAACTAATACAATTAACTGTGTCATGACTTCATGAATGGTTCGCTTGCAATAAATTTATTTTACTAAATCCTCTTTACTTAGAATTATTTAGCCTTCAGTTCACTTAATTAGGCCATCTTTCAGAAGTTAGTCGAACATTTTGTCCAATTATTCATATGGAATGAGTAAACTTGAGTATCTGTAACCATAGTCGTTGTTATTTCTTTTATTTTGGCAGGCTATAAGGATGGACAAACAAAAGGCTTGTCGAGTATCAATTTTGCTATAGCTATTTCAATATTTTCATTTTGGTCAGATTTATCCTATGACTCGTATGTTTCCATTAATCCACATTTTGTTTAGAGTATTGATGTGGCCCTTCGTCTCTTTCTTCAAGAAGTTGCTCATACTTAGATTCTCTCATCGCTAATGTGGAATAAATTGGTAAAGTCTTGGCTTTCGAATCGTTCCCTTATATTGAATTTTCATTCATTTAAGGCCAAAATTGTAAATACTTCTCTGAGAGTGATGTTTGGCATCTATTTCTAACATTTTTTAATCGAGCAATAAGCTGATTGACTGACTCACTGCTATATTAATTAAGATTGGCTAAATCATCAATCGATACCTAAGGAATCGTTCTATAAATTGAGAATGAAATTGTCTTTCCATCTCAGTTCAATTATCACCAAAATTGGAGGGTAGGTTAATGTACCAAATGACGACAGTTTTCGACAATGACAAAGGAAATAACATGAATCTTAAAAACTCATTTGTCCCTGCTTCACAACATTTGGCCACAAATCGACTAATGTGTTCAATGGTCGAATATTCATCTTCGCCAATCAAAATGGAAAACCCTTGAAGTTCAAAACCTTTAGGAAAAGGCTTATTATTAACCCATTCAAGATAGGGCTTTCTATAAACAAGCCTAACAACACCCTTGTCTATACCTAAGTGTTGTTGAACAACTTCAGCCAACTATTTAGGGGTCATTTGTAAATTATTTTGTCCATTTTGTTACCTCCTAAGGGATGCTTATCTTGCCGGATTATTTACATTAAGTACCACGTTAGGCCTATAAGGGATATTACTCACACACAGTGGTACAATTGCACCGATTGCCTTATATTTTCAACATTTGGCGTTAGTCTAGCCTGTCGACTAGGTTCATTTACAAAATTGTTGGTCCCATTTGGATTATTTTGACCAACATTAATCTGATTATTTTTATTATTTTGGCCTTAGTTAGAAGAAATAGGCCTTTACATAATTTTATAAGGGTTAACTACTTTGACCAAAATTATTAGCATCAATAAATGGAGAGAGACTAGGAATGTACCCTGTAACCATGAGATTTTCTTGTAGTGGTTGGTTGAACAATCTTGATCTCGACAAAGCATCAGTCACAATAATGATGACAATTGGCTTTATCACATCTAACGTGTGATTCACAAAGTAATTGGCCATATCATTCTGCTACTCTTCAAATATCCTTCTCTAGGTTAACACTATGTTGGGAACTGGTGTAATCTCCATCAACTGCTCATTAGTGAGATGCCTCGGAAGATCCTTCCTCATGCCGATTATCTTCGGCCGCTATCCCGGTGGCTGGATTCTCATAATGTGCAGCAATTTCATTACCAATTTGTGGTAATGGGTTGTCGTTGCTAGTAGAATTATTGGACTCTTGTTGATTTTTGGTTCTTGCCATCATAGTCTTCTCAAATCAACATAATGTATACCACTAGGCATGCTAAAAAGACGTTTCACTAGAAAGATGATAACGTAAGTTTAAGAATGTGGATGGATCAATTGACAAAGTTATGAAAGGATCCTTTGTTAATTTGGATAAGACAGTAAATGACAAGGAATTTAAAGATACTTATACTAAAAACAATCGTTGCTAGCAATGTAATTACAAGAAAGATAAATTGTAAGAAAGTAAAGGTAGGATAAATTTGTAGAACGTTACGTTCGGTGATTGATTGGGGGATCAGTCCTTACAAAGAGTACACTTGGGATTAATTAACATCCTAATCTAATTTACAGTTACAAGAAGCTACGCTACTATCTTAACCGTTACATTGTCTCAATTACCTTAACAATCATATCGAGTCGCCTACGATGACGGTTACGTCGACTCCAACCTTAATGTTTATGTCGATTCCACTGCATTGATGGTTATATTGATTCCAATATCTTAACAGTCACATCAACTCTACTATCTTAATGGTTACATGATGCACTCTTCTCCATTGGCCCAATTAGTCTTCCTCATTTAACGACTTTTGCTGCAGCACTCGACTATTTCTTGTTGAAACCTCTATCAACTAAACGGAGTCTTATTGTTGACCAGCTGCACTATATCGACTTATCGTTCTCTGCGCAGACATTTCCCATTCCTTTTGTATCTCTAACAGGTTTTCGTCAACCAAACTGTCGACTATAACACTCTACACAAAGCTAATGTAGAAAAATTCATGCAAAACGCAGGTTAAATCCTCGGTACAATGTGTGCACGAAGTGGAAAAGAATGGTGTGAACTAATAAAACAAGTAATTGGTCATGGGAACTTTTTCCGCTTAAGAGTGTATTAGAACTATGCTGGGGATTGAAGTATACTAATTATGGTTCGGTCAACGCCGTACATCACATCGATACCACTGCAAAATAGAACCAACCACAAAACACGAGCGCACCATTCGCAACAATGCCGTTCATTCTCTTATCCTAAGAAATCCGGCCCCCTCACCTACGTCCATGACAACTTTAGCACCCGCATGCTTACGGAACACCAAAAATTAGCTACCGTAGAAGTACGCGGCATTTCTATCTATTCAACTCGTAATTTCCTCACGTAACATCTCGTTTCGAAAGTAATAGTAACTGGAGTCACTTTAACTCTCCATTGAAAAAAAAAAGAGGAAAGAGGAAGTCCTTGTCCGCACGAGAGGCAAAATTGCCCCTTGGCCAACCCTAGGATCAATAAAGGAAAAAGACAGAAGAGAGAAAGGAGAAAAGGAGGAGCAAAATCCAGGACACCCTTTTGTCTTCACTCAGAAAAAGAGGAGCTCCCAACGCGAGGTCGCACCCGCAATAAATGCGATAAGAAAGATGCGACTTCATCGCACATGGCGCCGCCGGTCACGTGATCGCGACGTCCTACCCACGGTCCGAAACTAACTCGACCACGAACCACGGTCAGGCTCCGGCTGCTCCTCCTCCTCTTCTCCCCCTCCCACCATCGCTCCTTTCCCAAAATCCTCATCTTCTTGCCGCTGCTGCCTCGTCCGACCTGATCGGTCGCCGTTTCATGATTCTAATCGACTGACGGGTTAGCGTTCAATCACTATAGCTTGCTGAGAAGACGATCGACGGTTGCTGGTTACCGCGAAATGCCCCCGTTGGACACCGCTCATCGCGGTAACTGACGGGACCCCCGTGCACGGGAAGGTGCTTCGGTCCTGCATGAACGACACGCCTCGTGTTTGTCCAGATCATCCCCCAGAATCAACCCCCCTCCGCCGCCGCGGTCCCTATGATGTTTCTTGTATGGAAATAATGAGCAAATGAATTTGAGCACCGCAAGTTACGACACGCGATATTTGTCCTTCGAGAGACGATAGGAGTGTCCTTCGATGACAGTCTACGAAATAAGTTCCACGGCTAGCGGCCTCGTACGTAAGGCCTTGTTCTCGTTTGCATCTTAGGACGAAAGTGACAAAAACCTTTCGAACAGCCTAGGGAAAAGTCTTTAGCGTTTTGCGCCTAGGATAAAATAACATTGTAAGACCTAGAGGATAAAAATAACACTGCGTACCCTGTAATTCTAGACTCCGTCCATCTCTCTCTCTCCACCACGAACGTCCACTGATTTGTCATCCGGAAAAACAAGTTCTAATAAAATTATGCAAAAAGTCATAAATTAGCCGGAACGACTACATTGGTAATTCGTTAAAAGGTTTATGACTAAATTGTCACGATTGAAAGGTTAATAATTGAATCGGCAAATTGTCAAAAGATTTGGCACTATTGAAATGTTCGGTATCGAATTGATTGCACTATAATAAGTTTAGGATTTTTTTTTTTTGGACAGCTCGCCATCCCCCGTCCGCCTCGACCACAGCTCGCCTCCCTCAATCGAGCGGGAGAGCTCGAGTCTCGGGAAAGACTGACGGCGAGATAGGCAATGCCGGAAAGAGGTGGGCGGCGGTACCGGCGGCGGCGGTACCGGCGGCGGCGGCGGCGGCACAGGAGCGAACGAAGAGGATGGTCGCGGTTTCGAATGGCGTTATGCAAGATTGCTTTTCCGGTGGGCCCCCGCCTCTCTCCCCTCCCCCCCCCCGGCGTGTCCTTCACACGTCAGCATTACAAGGAGAAGCAACCAACGGGGGAGGAGCGATCCAGCGTGGCGGGGCCCGCGGCGTGCCAAATGGGGAGAAACGGTAGTGGACCAAGCAACGGTACAATGAGGGCCCGGGCCCCACGGGAGCACTCGCCCTGGGCCAATGACGGGGCGACACGTGCGCGGCCACGGGGCCTTGCTCCTGACCAGTGGCAGCGGCGCACGCTGTGCGCGCACAGCGTCGTGTCCTCGTATTCCCAAAGGCCTCGTTGGATGGAGAGGATACGTAGTTGAGAATTGAATTAACGCCACGAAAAAATCTAAACTCCTACGTATATAATAAATTTACTTTAAATTAATTTTTTAATTATAAAAAATCATAAACTAATACGCTGGTGATAATTTTATCCCAAGTTAATCTCTATTAAATTTTACTATCAAATTTCTAAGTTGTATGATATGTGTCAATTGAAGGGCATACCAATTTAGGATTTTACCTTCCTTTTGTCATAGGTGTACCGGTTTGTGATTTTTCGTGATATTAATTCAATTTTACGTAGGGTATATTTATCAAAAATGTACAAGTTTGGGATTTTTTACGGTCAAAAAATTAGTTTAGAGTAAATTTATCACCGGTATACCAGTTTAGGATTTTTCGTGATAAAAAAACTAATTTAGAATAAATTTATCACAGATACTCTGATTTAAGATTTTTCGTGGTATTAACTCTTTGAGATTTGAGTGTTTTTAGAGAGGAAGATATAATATTACAAAATCTTCTATAAACTCCCCATTTTTTTCCTTCTCCTAACGGAGACACATGAGTACAGAGAACAATTACCTAAAAACTTATTAGTCACTCTACAGATCCCGCGAACTAAATGTGATAATCGGATAGGCCCAAGTAGGGGTGTCAGAACCGAACCAAAAAATCGAATCGATATACAAACCGAACCGAACCGAAAATTTAATGCCTTTCGATTCGATTTCGGTTCGAATAATCAAAATTAACCAATTTTTTTTTCAATTCGGTTTATTTTAATTTGGGCCAGTCCCCAGCAACGGGGAGGACAAGAGGTCGAGGGTCGAGGCAAACGCGGGCCTCGAGGCCGTCGTCGCCCCCCTGGGGGACACCCTCCTCGGTGACGATAGGGACGACGTGAGGAGGGTGATCGATAGGGAGTCGGCCAAGGCTCGGGTCGAAGCTGAAGGAGAACGAGAGGGATTTGAAGGTGGGGGTTGCCAATGGGGTTACGTTTGCTCCGGAGCGTAAGGTTAAGCCCAGGGTTGTGGAGAATGAGAAGGTGAATCAAGGGGTTGATGGGATTTTGGGTTTGTCGCCGACAAATGGTGTTGTCTCGGTTGCCGGGGGTGTACAGGGAGAGAAGTTGCATTCGGTTTCGCCCGTTGCCGGGCTCGATAACGTTCAACAGAATAAAATCGAAAACTGATCTAAACCAAGCCAAACCAAATCGGTTTTTCAGTTCGAGTGAGTTTCGGTTCGATTCATGGGTGCTTTCTTAATAGTTCGGTTCAGTTCGGTTTTTCAAGAAAACCGAACCGTATACGGCCCTAGGCTCAAGTCAAGCCCTTTGGTCGAATCTAATCCTACCAAGGTTCGTATGTAGAAATAAGTTCATGTCTAAAAGTTTTAGGTCGGACCAGTGTTGTCTAATCATCACCCAAAAGGGTCATTCCGGCCCATTTCACTGAGGCGAGCCTAGGTGGACTGGTGAGCAGCTAAGGTCATGATCAGATCTATCATTTACCAATTAAATCCAAACATTTTGGTGTCTTCGAGGTGAAGATACCCCAATGCCTCTACTCAAATTTGTGAATTGCTAAGGTCATGATCAGATCTATCAGCTTTTGCATTTGAAGTGTGAAGCTGTTTATTAGCCATGTTCTCCACATATTTTGCTACCTGACATTATTGCTATATGAATCACCTTCTCGGGTAATCGGATGGACGAAACCAATTTTTTAGTGGAACTTGATTTAAATCTCACAAAGTTATAATTAGATTGATCTAATAAGGTAAATTGGAACCTATAATTTAGGGTGAATGATAAAAATAGTCCGTAAACTAATTTTCAACGTGCATTGTCATTCTTATAGTTTTAATTCATGTAATATTTGTAAGGGTTAATACCACCAAAAATCATAAACTGGTACATGTGTGACAATTTTACCCTGAACTTTTTTTTATCACAAAAAACCTCAAATTGGTACATCTGTGACAATTTTACCCCAAACTTTTTTTTTACCATAAAAAACCCTAAACTAATACACATGTGACAATTTTACTCCAAACAGGTAAGCCCGTGACAAATTTACCCTAAACTATTTTTTTTAACCACAAAAAATCTCAAATTGCTACACATGTGACAATTTTACCCCTAACTAATAATTTTTTAATATTATTTTTTTATTTTTTCTAATTTTTTTATTTTTTCTTTTCTTTTTTTTTCTTAAACTTCAACTTCTGGCCGGTCGCCGGACCAGCGACCGGCCAGAGGCGGAAGTCTGCGAGGTCGGCCCCGCTAGCGCGGGGAAGGGCCGCCCTCGCCCTACTCAGGTGAGGGTCGGCCTCACCTGTGCGGGCGAGGACCGCTCTCGCCTGACGCCGGCGAGGGCCGCCCTCGCCGGATCTGGCTAGATCGGCCCTCGCCGGCAAAGGCTGCCCTCGCCTGCCTTGGCGAGGCCGACCCTCACCAGCAGCCGGCAGGGCCGACCTCACCGGCTTCCGCCTCGGGCCGGTAACCAATCTGGCGACCGACCAAAGATTGAAGATGAAAAAAAAAACAAAAAAAATTAATAAAAATTTGAAAAAATAATATTAAAATTTTAGTTTAAGGTAAAATTGTCACGTGTGTACCAGTTTGGGGTTTTTTGTGATATGTTCAAGATAAAATTGTCACAAGTGTATCGGTTTAGGATTTTCTAGGGTATGTTCGGGGTAAAATTGTCACATATGTACCAGTTTGGGGTTTTTTATGGTAAAAAAAAAGTTCGGGGTAAAATAGTCACATGTGTACCAGTTTGGGGTTTTTAGTGGTATTAACCCTATTTATAAAGACCAAAAAGGTAAAAATAAAAAGTAATATTTAGGAATTGAATTGAAATTGAAAGATATTCTAAAATTCAGGCAATAGTGAAATTGCCAGAACTTTCGACTTTTTTATGGAAAATTAAGGGACTAGACCCAACAGATTGGATATTGAGGGATTAAATTGAACAATTAGAAATAGTTCGAGGACCACATTCAATGAATGAAAAGTTCAAGGATAGCATTGCATATTAGATCAAAGTTTTATGAATTATTTATGTTATTTTCCAAATTATTTATCCAACGGGTCCATATGATCTCAGTGTACTACAGTGTACAGTCGTTAGATCAAATCAATGTGATCATTTCATCAATTATCGTGGTGCACTCGGATCGCATAAATGTGGCGCATCCTGTGGATTTCGAACTTCGCCGAATATCGTGGCTAGAGAGAGAAATCGAGGAATCTAAGGTAACAGCAGAGTTCGTAGCTCAACATTATATAAGGACACAAACCAGAAGAAAGCATTCACAGCGAGTGAAAAACCAAAGCGAGAGGACGCGAGAGAGAGAGAGAGAGGCAGCACTTTCCTCTTTCTTTTCGGTTGCTCTGCGATAATTTCCCTTCATCTTCTTCCTCAGCCCCCTCTCTGAACTCCCCGCTTCTCCGATCCCTTTCTGTCATCGTCTGTCTTGCAGAGTCTGTTGTCTTGGTTTTGAGTTTGTTCTGTTCTTCTTGCTTTGATTTCGATCAAGAGGGTTTATTTTTCTGTACCCTCAGCTTGTGTGTGTGTGTGCGCGTGCTCTTCCTTTGGCTTGTGAAGAAAACCTTTTCTATCGAGTTGGTTTTCTTGTTCTGCGTTTACAGTTTTGTTGCCTGTTCCTTTGGTTTTGGTAAGAAACAGGTGATCTTTCTTATTACGTCTAACGAGAAACCTTCTTGAATTTGCCCGTTTGTGTTTTTGCTGAGGGAGAAATGGCAGCAGCTGTGGAATTCTACAATAGCAACGCGCCGTCGCCAGCTTTCTCAGATCCCTTTAGAGAAGAACTCATGAAAGCACTGGAGCCTTTTATGAAGAGTGCTTCCCCTGTTTCTTCTCCATCGTCATCGTCGCCTTGTGACTCGGTCTCTCCACCGCCACAGCCCAATCTGAGCCCTGGCCTTTGCTCCCCATGGAATGAAAACCAGATGGGTCTCGAGCAATCCAGCTCGATTGGGCTCAACCGTCTCTCCCCTTCTCAAATCCTCCATATCCAAACCGAAATGCAACTCCGGCGTCAAAATCAAGAACTTTCGTTAGCTTCCGCTGTGAATTCTCTTCACCAACATGAAAAATTCGACCACTCTCTGAGCCAAAACAACCATGGCGCTCCCCATCTCCTCAGGCCAAAAGCCCTCCCGATGAAGCAAGTGGGAGTCTCTCCGAAACCCAACAAGCTGTACAGGGGAGTGAGGCAGAGGCACTGGGGGAAATGGGTGGCTGAGATCAGACTTCCCAAGAACAGGACACGCCTCTGGCTGGGCACTTTCGACACCGCCGAGGAGGCTGCTCTGGCTTACGACGAAGCCGCATACAAGCTCAGAGGAGACTTCGCTCGGCTGAATTTCCCTCACTTGAAGAACGGTGCTTCGTATCTCTGCTATTACAATCCCCTCCATTCCTCTGTCGATGCAAAGCTCCAAGCGATTTGTCAGAACTTGGCAGCTAATTCGCAGAAGCAGGGGAAAACAGGGGAGCCCTGTTTTTTCCCAAATCGGGGTACGGAGACTTTCAATGCAGCCGCGGAAGCTGACGAAGAAATGGTCCTCAATATCGCACTAAAGAATGAATACGACACCGATTTCGCGTACCCAGACCAGGATTGCAAGGTGGAAAATTTAGTGTCTTCGCCGGCCTTTTCCGACGAGTCCTCGATGGCAGGGTCTTCTTCGCCGGAATCCAACCTGGCGCTGTTTGATTTCCCGCATCTGCAGTTTGGGATCGAGAATTTCTGCTTGGAGAAGTATCCTTCGGCCGAGATCGATTGGGCAGCTATTTGAGTCCGCACATGTTGATGTTCCTGCACTGCTCTAGTTCCCCTTTTGTTTAGGTCCTTCCTGTCCATAAGTTGGTGGTGGTCTTTAGCAGTCTATTCTAGTTTCTAGGGATGGTGTCTCCAGAGGCTTCCAACAATGGTATTTTTTTGACATTTGTTGAAGTCCTGTTGAGTGAGCCATTAGAGGTGGTGGGGGAGTACATTTACATCAGGTAGCTTACAAAAATTTCTCCATCTGTTCTGCTGGTTGTTTTTTTACTTTCACTGGCTTGACCATGGAGAAATTTCAGTCGCTATTTGTAGGTTTCCACTGGTTTATTGTCTTGAACCTTGTTCACTTTATATCTCAGTGAGCGTTTACTCTTGTACTTTCATCAATCTGAAAATCTTGGGGTTTCATGTAATTTGGATGAACCCTTTTGCATTGGTAAGCAAGGACGAGGCTTTAGTTATGAAACTAAGGGAGACAAAAAGATTAGAATATATAGGAAAAACGAAGTTCTTTAAACTGAATATTCTTGAAGTTCAAAAGAAAATCTACAACTTAGACAAAAGCTTGACTGAAATCCGTAACCTCTGGATGGATCGATTAGGAAGGAAATGAAGGGATTCGAAAATTATGAGAGAAAAGAAACGAAATGCCCGGCATGGATCAGGTTATAATTTTGTCTGGCATGCTAGTGAAAGATGAAAAAGAAAAAGAATGCATTGTGATACAAATATCCATTTAGTTACTTATGTAAATGTAAAATAACGGTCTAAGTACGAAAGCATAATTATTTATTGAATGCATCGATCCCTCTCTTATAATCCTCTCGTGTCGTCTCTTTCCCTTCATGCAAACAAGATTACGTTTTTTTAAATCCTTTCACTTTCCTTGTGATCCCTCCTGACAAATATATCGTTGCAAATGCTTGGAAGTGTGCCAAAGTGCGGGATATATATTTAAAAATGTGACATGATATAATCATGATATTTTTCTTATTTAAAAGGATTGATAATCCTTGAATTTTCCTTAATTCATAAGCAAAGTGTGAGGGGAGAGGGTGGATGTTTACAATACTTGGAAGCGCGCCAAAGTAGTTTTGACTACTAATTGACTCGTGAAGAAGGTATTTATCATAAGCAAAAGTTTCTAATTAATGGCTTATATATTATATGAACGCAATTATTATTATTATTATTATTATTATTATTATTATTATTATTATTCAGGGGCACTGACGTAGATGTTTGTCAACATCAAGGTCGACGAAACATCCTGTAAGATGGCACTGACTTCGAGTAATACGAACACAACTGGTAAGAATTAAACGGGTAATTTCTTGTTTTTGAGTAGGAAATCCCTTGACTGTAATCAATTGTACCAACTTTGTGCGCTTTTTGTCACTCTTATTAACTAAGTAGCCAATAAAGGTGGAATTGATTATTCATAAATATCAAACATTCTCGAAACAAAAAGTAGGTGTTAGGCGTGATTCAAATTTGATGATTTATGGAAAATAAGCATCGGCCAATTCTATGCCAACAGCCATGATAATGCAAAGGATGAAAAGGGATCAAAATTTTCTCTAACCTTAAATCTAAGGTTGTCGTCCTATGGCCTCAAGATCACAGCCCCCTTGCGATGATCTAAATCTGAGATTCATACTCAACCACAACGAGGGTGGCAATGACGACACCAAGGACGAAAAAGGCGCTTGGAGACTGTTGAGTGGCATTTGACGGCCGTGGGTATTGACGAGATTAGGGTTAGGGTTTACTAAGGATTTGGAAAATTTAGGGTTTTTTTTAATAATGTTTTGCAAACAAAAGCAAATTGGTCTTTTTCCGGTCTAAATGTTCTTTGGAAAGTTGCAAAAGCTATATTTATCATAAGAAAAGTGGTAAAGTTGCAAAAACTCGAAAGGGTTTTCCCATGTACGTTCCCCCCTTTATTGTCTTATTATCATTGATCTAAGTGGCGTCAAATCACTAGAAGGAGCGTCCGAAATCGTTCAATATTATGGCACGGTGTACTAGCAATATGAAAACAACCTCAAAAGACAAGAAAAGAAAAGAAAAGAAAGTGATGGTACCAAAAAGGGGAGAAAGTGGTGGTTAAAACAAATCGAACCATAAGAGATCGCGTATGGAGTGGAAATGTCGACAAGGCCGTTCGATCATAATTTGACCCATGTCTAATCGTCTCTTTAATCATACACTGGAATTTTTGAAACTTCAAATACGAAACCCAATCGCAAGTTCGTGCAAAGAGTTTTAGATGGCCGTCCTTATTATAGTTGGACTATCGGCGGGTCATTTCCTTTTTCGATTGATAGTTTAATGAGTCCTATAATCACATTAAAGAGAGCCAGACATGTGCCATGGATCGGACCACTCAAAATTGGAGTGGGCAAAGAAAAGAACCCTAAAAATTTATAATAATGTTATCCTATGGTCGCGTGAGATAAGGAATCTTGGATTGGTTTGCACCACATCAGATATCAAAATCAAGGGCAATATTCTTATTCTTTCTTCTCAACATGTAAAAGACAGGTTCACACTGCCAAGAAGAAAATCATGTACATTGGGAAAGAGACACCCCCCTTGAAAAGCCACCTCCAGTTCCCATCACCTACAGAGAATCCTCCTCCCCCCACCAAAAGAAAAGGTCAGGTTCTCCCAGGCCCACTCTTTCCTTCATCCCCTCACGATTCTTCACCATCATCATCTCCTCATTTCTCGTCAACTTTTGGCTTTCTAGAGAGACAGCAGTGGGAAAAGTAGTAGTGCCATTGGATGCCAAAAGCTAATGTGAATGCGAGGGAGACTACTGGCAACCGCAAAAGTCAAGGGGGATTCCTTCAAGAATGGAAAAGACAGCGGGGCTCAACTAGGGTTTCGGTACTTTACAGGCTCAACTGACGTGGTTTGGTCAGTCTTGTGACTCAGCAAAATTCGGAATGCAAGATGAGAATCTGGTTTTCTTGACTCACATCAACGCCTGGTTGCACTGACGTACAAGATTCATTCTCCAAGTTGCCTCTACACGCTGACATGAGTGTGGAAATTCGTAGAATAAACCTAGGGCATCGAGGGGCCTAGATGTGTTATTACAGCGAAATGATGTTGTGGGGTTCATGAAATCATATGAGATATTATGCAGATTCCCAAAGATAAGGGCAATCAAGTAATATTCACACCCATAATCCATCTCTTTTTTTTTTTTGGTAAAATAAGCATAACCCATCTCTTAGTTTTTACAAAACTTACAAAAAGGGAATCGATGGTGAAATCGCTATGACAAGCTTATGAAGCATAGGCATGAGCATTTTGATTGCCGGTCAGAATGCCCTCACCCGTGGCCGGTCAGGGAATCGATGTTGAAATCGCATTGACAAACTTATGAAGCATAGGCATGTATATGTTAATTGTCCATCACAATGTCCTCGCTTGTGGCGGGTTGCCGGCCATAACTGAGATAGGCCACAGGTGAAAAGGAAAACAAAAAAAATTGGTAAATTTTAAGAAAATTATAAAAATCATCCGCGTAGATGATTTTCAGCTATTATATTGGAAACTCGCTAAAAAATTAAAGATTAAATTTGCCAAATTAACAAGTTTAGGGCTAAGTTAGCCGCAGTATAATAGAATTAGAACTTTTTGGATAAGAATTGAAGTTTTAAAATTCTTGGTTGGGGCAATGGCTCCTACTTTTGCAAGCCCCAGCAAAAATTCTACTTTTCAGACTGCTTGATAAGCAATATAGAATGTATGTAAAGCCCCTCGTTTTGCAAACTTTAGGTCTCTATGCTATCAATATCATACCCCTAATTTCCTAAATTCCTTGTTTGACTCAAGCTTCGATTAGGCTATTTATATTACACACGGCACACTAAATCAATTATACTCAGCATAATCAAAAGATAGAAAAAGATTAAGAGCGACAAAATAAGTGAAATCATAGACTTAATTAAGAATTTCGAATATGACACCAAAAGTGCAAATGAATATCACTCATATGACTTGGTATACCATCTACCATAACTCATATAACTTAACTATGACCCACCGTAACTATTGCATACGAATTTTTGCGATAAAATGACTTGTGTTTTTCTTGATAGATATGTCAATTTAGCACAATTGAGGCGTATTATTTACTCGGAGCGGATGGTAAAAAATAAGTGCTAATTCAAGAGTTGATAATCTAAAGTATTAAGAATACAAATACAGTGTTGTTCGATGATAATTGAAAACTAGCAGCTAACTCTTCTTCTGTTTTTTATTTCGTACCGGATATGGCGACTTTTAGCATTATATATGACATGATTTCAGTCTCCATCAATTGTTTTTGCTATTGAATGAATTAAGCAATCCCTCTTTTACTAACCACCTGATTTTTAGCTTAATTCAATAGTTTAAGTCAATGCCAATTAAGGTTATCAAAGAAGCTTAATTTCATCAAGTGTTGAATTTTCGGTTTTGAGCACGTAATTGGGTTATCAAATGTGCCCATTGAATAGAACTGGGCCGAACTTTGATTCAGCGTCCTCAAAATGCCCTTTAGAACAATCGTTAATCTTCGTTGATGCTAATTGCTCACGTTCAATTTGAGAAGATACTATAGGGGTGTCAAACGGGTGGGCCTGGTCGGGTTTGGGTCCGATCAAAAATGGTTCAATCCATATTGACCAATTTAACCTGTTTTGACCCATATTCATGTAGTGTAAATCTAATGACCCGACCCATACCCGACCCGTATTCTAAAAGACTTTAAAATCCAATTTAGAAAGAAAAAACACTTGTTTCTTATAATATTTATATTGCTAAGATGCTTCAATGCAATACACAATAAGTGAACAATTTTTATAATTTAAAAAAATAATTTTTTATATCATTATTTTCTTTTTTATTTTTCATTTTTTTAAAAAATGAAAATTTTAATTTTTTTTCTCTTTTTTTGTTTCTTTTTTCCTTTTTCTTTGGCCGGCCACCGGCGAGCTTGCCGATCTGGCCGAACTAGAGCTCGTCCAGTAAGGCGAGCTCAAGGCTCATCCCGAGAGCTCGTTTGGAGAGCTCCAACTCGTCCAAATCGACAAGCTTCAAGCTTGCCAATCTGGAAGAGCCTCGACCTCGCTGAAATCTGGCGAGGTCGAAGCTCACCTATGGCTGGCCACTGAAGAAGGAAACAAAAAAATAAAAAATAAAGGAAAAAAAGAAAAAAGAAAATAATAATTATAAAAAATTATAAAAAAAATTGATTTTTTTTTTTAAAAATTAAATGACACTTAAGCTATTTAGCCTGCAAAGCTACAAGTTAATAACTTAAATGAGCTAAATATGGGTTGAATATGAGTTTATCAACCCATTGACAAACCCATATTCAACCCATATTTGATCCATATAAACTTGGGCTTTAATGTTAAAAACTCATTTTGACCTGTTTTTCAAAATTTCAAGTGACCCATATTTAACCTAGATCCACTAAAAATGAGTTAATAAATGAGCTTCTAACCCATATTGTCACCTCTAAGATAGTACAACCATTTTCATGATTTAGCTAATTTTTGAACAATTAAATAGTATAAAGTACAAAACAGTCAAGAAAATTCATTGCATTCCCATCAGTCTCTTTCCACTCCATCGTTCCCTTCTTTGTTTCTTCTGCACTAATTACATCAAGTCTTTCCCTTCCCTTCTTCCGATCCCTCGACTTCAACTCCACTAGTAATCTCGAAAGATTTTATGCTCACTCGTTGCGGCCGACGGCAGTACGATACACAATAGTATTCACCCAAAGCTTCAAACTTAGATGTGCTGCGTAATCACATCTGATAATGATCGATCGAGTCATTGACCCGCCCTCAACTGAGATGTGCATGATGGTACTCGTCGTCCTCTTAAGAAATTCGAGGGATTAATTTCAGTGGCTCTTGCACAAAATTACTTCCTAAACTATTTACTAAAGAGATAGGACACCCCATATAGCCGCTTCGAATTTACAAAAGATAAATCTATCACACGAAATAGGGAGGAAATCCAAACCCAGTTTACACGGTCTTCAATCTTGCAGGCCTGCAGTTCGAATATGCGACTCCGGCTTCCTCGGTTCTGTGTCTAATATCCTCGTACATCTTCAATGAAGCCTCGGAAAATTTCCTCAACCGGTCAAGCACTTTAGTCAGGCTTGTCTGTATGCAGCTCAAGTTGGAGGGGGCGCATTCATTCTTCCCCTCATCTGGTTCCTCTGGTCCTCCGTTGTTTGCATCGCAGGGCCTCTGCTTCCTCTGTGATTCCGCTTGGTGCTCCGTCAGATCATACAGATCTGACAAAAAGCTCCTGATCGCGTCGTTGAGCTCACTAGACGGCAGTGCCTTGATCCCTGCAGCCCAGTCGCGGAACAAGGAGAATATGGGCGGCGCGAGCACTCGCCGTGGGGACCATGGTCGTCGATACTTGGAGCGCTCTGGTGGCTGGATGATGCAATGTTGGAGCCAACCATTAAGGGCTTCGACGTAGGAAGTGAGGCTGTTTATCCAATTTGCGAAGCTCAAGCCAAAGCATTCAATCTCTTGCTGGAGCTGATCCATGATCAGCCGCCACGCATCGCCTTGTGACATTCCTGAGCAGACTTTGGAATGATACGCTAAGGAGATTGTTATGTACTGTGCGTGATGGCATTCAAGCATAGCCTTCCACATTCTGATAAACCTGCAATAAAAAGCCAGCACCTGACATCAATCTGGTGTTTTTCTTAAATCGGTAACATATACAACATCTTCACCATGCAAAGTCGCATATTGACATATCATGATATATCGTATGGTTGCTTTAATGCTTTAAGATCAAATAAAAAACAAGTGGAAGTAATCACAGGTTTAAAATGTTCAAAATGCCACTGTAAAAAACTCAGATATTTGAGAGTCCATGGATCCCAAGTGTAAATTCCCGATAATTAACATGCTGAAACAAATACTCCACTAAACACATGAAACCTCAAGCTCGAGCAAAATGGCAGTCGGCCAATACTAGCCAGCACAGAAACGAAAGGAATATAGTTTGAATGCAACATTTTTCGATCAAATTGACATTATGGCGGTAAGTACGTGATACACAAGATTTCCAACCCTAAAGAGAAGAAGAAAGAGACCATCCATCACTCACCCTTGAATCAGTTCGACGAGTTGTGGCTGCAACTCGTCGTCTCTCATTTTCTCGATGCGCTTTGAAATTGAATCAACAGAGTGGAGGGCCACTTGTATCCGAGAATGTAGATCCTTTACGACAGCCCGTGTTTTGTCAATCACATGGGTACTGCAACCCTTTGCAAATTGGTGTCGAAGCTGGTCACACTTTTTGTCATACTCCTTTCTAATATATTCACTGGCCTACAGAAATTCAGGAAATGTCACCATCCAAATATTAGAACCTGGGACCACAGAGTCCTCATGGCTTAGTTGGTGAATTAGTACCAGAAAACAAATGTCATATATCATCCTAACAGAGAAACATTCATAACAAACATCTTGAATTATTTCTCTTCCTCTTTTGGCTACACAAAGCTTTTCTAGTTGGCGTAAGTAGCTGATGGTTAATTGTTGAGGAAAACTAAAAAGATCATCCCACAAAATCTAAATTATTTTATCAGGCACATTATTGGAAAATGAGATAGATAAACCATACTCCAAACCCATCAGCCACCAAGAGGAAAAACACAAAGGAGACAGAAACGACATGCATTCAGTTTTTACAAACTTTGTCACACTGCTAAAATTGTTTTGCTGCTAGAGAACCTATGAATGCTTGCTGCTACAGAAACTTCATTAAATTACTCTTTCTATTTTCCCAGCCCCAAAGATGGTTCACCACAACTTTCATTTCACAAGTCTCGAATTCTGTTCACAATTCAAGTTTGAAATCCAGGAAGTATAATAAACTCTTTATATATATATGTTTACTAGTTCTCAAGCGTGTGCACAACTACTTTGGAGATAATATTATAAATTTTTTGCTAAATGTATTTAGTGATCTCATTCTAGGGATAGGATAAGAACCATAGTATGTAAAGGTATAGGTTAAAAACTCAGAATTACGACAGTATCACTGATTATTCATTGTGGTGCGGAAGTGTTCATATAATATCAGCACTAATGAAAAGTGAGACAAAGGGCGGTTATGCATAAAAGAAAGCACGTGGTTACTCAATTAATGTGTATATATATTGTAGAAATGGTTTTGGAAAGTAAAAAGTGAGACAAATGGCAGTTTTGAAATATACAGATAGATTTTTCGACCAAAAATAATATACAGATAGATATTCCAACAAAAAATATATATATAGAGATAGATATACTTGTCTCCTCTTGAAGTTAATAGGTATGGGTAATAGCTCTATAGAGGATTTACATCAAACACCATAAGCCCAAAGGTTGATATCCCTGCTTTCCATATGAAGGAAATTTTTATTTGTTTTTGAGGGTGTGTTCAGTAGAATGAACAAGAGCTGCAATGAGATCCTCATTCCGAATCTATTCTGTTTCTTGCATCTGGTGAGAACCTGTGAATAGGATAGGACAAGCCCTTGAGGAATGCCCATCTCATTTGTGGGAGGATTGAACGTTCCTTTCTACAGGCACTCAGACATGATATAAGTTTTGTTTCAGACTGCAACATTTTTCTTCTCGTACTTTTAGGTGACGATCAAGGTAAGAAGCAAACTGCCCGTGACATTGTATTCAATTCCTTCCTCCATTTTCATCCTCCTCCAACATTCCCTACATGTTTGATGATGACAATGCCCACAGCAAGTCTGTACATAAATCATGAAAAACTCCCCTACAATTTGTGAACGTTGTGTAAAGAATTAAATCAAGTCCTACACCTTTCATTTGATGCAATCATACTGTAAATCTTCCCAAAAAAGTGCAATCAAGTCATTCCGGTCAAATCTTCCCTGATTTCTTCTATATGGCAACGCTCTCAGGTTGCCATATAGTCAATATTGGTGGCTACTAGGAAGTTTTCAACTGGACTTGATTACATTTTTCTTTCTAAATGTTAAAAACTTTATTGCATCAATTGAAAACGATTTACAACCAATTGCATTCCATGCATTACGTTTTGGGACTTATTGCACTGTTTGCTGTCAAATTGTCTACTAGGTCTATATGAAAATGACACTAGAGTACCAGAAAAACTTTTTTGCCAACAAGTATAACTTCAAAATCCAGAAAGAATGAGAAAGATAAAATGCAGATTTACCAAGAAATTAGTACCTTGACTTCATCGTAGAGCTTTCTTTCCCATGCGCATAACCTGTCCAAAGTGGATGAATGGCTTCCAGAAATCATACAAAACTCTTCGATGAAATCACTTCCACTGTCACTGACATCATCTTTCGGTGCTCCATTTAGGGGATTTCTTGATGAAGATGACCGAGAAGATGTTGTCCTTTTCCATATTATCATCCTTTTCCCATTTTGTCCAGGTTCTGTGAAAATTTGAAAGAACTTGCATCCATTAAAAAAGAGAAAAGGCAGCAAAATCAACCCGAAGCAGATTCTATTATAAGAGATGGGAATTCATGGTGTATGTTGAAGATAGTTGCCCATGACACAATAACTATGGAGCATTCACAAGTTTTCACAGTTGTTTATTATAGTATCATAAACCCAAGGAAAGTAAAGGTACTGTAAAATATGTGCAACAAAATCTGTTGCACCATCACCAACAAATATTTTTCACCAAAATTTCGTCAGCAGCATTAAACTATGACAAATTGCTAATCTTAAATCATGATATTCATCAGAAGCGAAGACCAAGAACTGCTTAAAAAGAGATTTAATAACAAATTAGTCAAAGTATCACCATAACTGCAGATACATCCGATGTCAATCACAGCCAGTTTTACAAAAAAGCATTGAAGTTACCATGAGATATGAGTGGAGGCTTCTGGCGGCAACATACATGCTGAAAAGCTCCCAACAAAGCCGACGAGGATGACTGACCTACAAGAATTTAGTTATTTTAAGAAAGTTACACAACCGGATTCATGAATAGTGTGCAAGAAGACGCTTCCAATAACTTTAATGAATAGGGAATAGAAAGAGATTATCAAGCAGAGCAATCATCAATATACCTTTCTCCTCCGTATATCGCACCCTGATTTTGTTTCCCTCAAGCATTCTGGAGATCTCCTTACCAGACTCAGAAGCCCTGAAGAATTTGTGCTCGATGTCCTTTATGCTTGAAAGGAAATCTTTTGCCCTGTGGGTAATATACTCAGAAGGGTCCTCTCTTTCAGCACCTAAATCTTTGTTTGCTGCGGTCATTTCTACCTTAGAGCTCGAACGTCCAATACCACCCTTGTCCTGTGAACTTTGGCCCAGATCACTGGCACTATATTCTGTCCCCACCTGTCTCGCCTCATTAGCTGATCCTTGCTTCGAACCACCTTGCGGACCTCCTAGAGTGATCAATTTACAAGTGCTCTCCACCCCTAAACTATGGCTGTTACTTGTAGTGGAGATATCACCTGATTTCAAACAATCCTTCGTTTCTGATTTGAGGACCGATTTTGCATCATGAAATACATCAGCTTCACTTGAATTTACCTTTAAATGGTCAAGCTTTTCACCCTCAAACTGCGACCAGTTTCCGAAACTCTCGAAATTCATATCAACTCCACATTGGCCATCAAACCTGAAGCTCTCATTCTCATCAATAGGATCGAAGAAGTCCCAAGAGCCACCAGATTCCGGTGGCAGGGGGGGTGGCGGCGGGATCCCAAATGCAATCGTATCGTCATCCAAAAATCTCGTACTAGCAAGAGGATTCAAACAGATGGTCACGGAAGTTGAGCCCCCGGATTTCATAAAACTCATTCTAGTCGTCAGTGGTGAAAGGGGGCTTCCATTGTTCAATGGGGAATCCGATACATCCACGACATGCGAAGGAGATGGGGACGGGTAAGAGGAATGCGAAGGAGTTTTCTCAATCTCGGTGGCGGAAGTCGAGAGAGATGACTCTATCAATATCTCAGCTTCAGCATATCGCCGCAGAGCTACACCGACGTTTTTAAGCGACTGAATGTAAGACACATGAGCAGCAGCTAGCGCACATCTAGAGTTTATGCCTTCCTTGATGAATTTCTTCCTAGCCTTACACAAACGGAGGGCCTCATTTCTATCAAGTTTTGTGTTTGCAGAGCCCATTTTTCTTCACCGGTCAAAAGCTGCAACAACTCAGCTCAAACTTAGCACGTGCACAACCACATCTATTTTGTAATTTGTAAATCCAAGCTCAGCCTCAAATCGCAAGAAAACAAACAACCACCAAGGCATACGCTTCAACTCTACCTCAGGCAAAGGAACCCAACAATAGCAGAACCCAGAAAAACCATTCTTCAAAGTCCTGCGGCAAACACAGAATAGAACAACCTCAACACACTCGCACCAGTATACATAATGTAGCTCATTCCTTGTACTAGACCCAAAAAAAGAGAAAACTTCCTTCCTTATTTTTACTTTTAAAAAAGGACCCAGATGGTAACATTAGATATTGGAAGAAAAGAAATGGTTCAACCTGCTTTCAGTTCCAAGTATACTCTTTGGCTTCACGGTTTACCAGAGCAAGGAGAGAAGCAGAGGACGAGTAGCTTTCACGCTTCCGAGTAGAAGAAAGAGCAGCATTCCGCAAGCAACAGGAGAGCAGTTGGCGGTTCATAAATCAGACACCCCTGAAAACGGGAACCGGAAACAGAATGAAAGGGATGAACGGGATGAGCAAAAAGCATTCCCCATTTTTCGGTAAAAGTCTCCCTCCTTCTCTCTCTCTCTCCCCAGCCAGAAGCAGAGTAGTTCTGCAGGGGATGATGAATGCAAGATGGAGTGATGGGAAAAAAAAAAAAGGGGCAAAGGTGTGCACAGATGACAGAAGCGAGCGTTGAAAAGCGCGCAGAGAGAGAGACAGAGAGAGAGAGAGATTGGAATCTGCTACAGTCTTAATGCATTCTTGACAGAAAGTGGCCTCGTTTAGCGGGTCGGATTAGTGCCATTCGTCCCAGTTCATTCATTCCAAAACAAAGCAAATCGAAGGGGGAGGAAAAGAGATCAAAAGGCCCCAAGCAGTGGAAAATGCAAAAGACCCTCCTCCCTCCCTCTCTAGACCGGTCTCTCTAGTTGTCTCTCTCTCTCTCTCTCTCTAAATCCAGCCATGGGGACACGAGACCAAGAAAACTTTTTCCCCTGGGCGCAGAGGAAAAAAACAGAGTGAATGTGTCAGCGGAGCGAGGACTTATGTGGCAGGTTCCCATCGGGAAAAGGTGAGCGGAAAGACGGTGGTGCCCCTAGGTTTCCCCTAGGAGGCCCCCCTAACGGCTCCTTGAAATCCGGTTTTTTCCTTGCCCTTTTGTTTTGTTTTTTCTTCATCCGGGGGGGGAAGTTGCACCTTTTCCTTTTTTCCCCTCCCCCCCCTGTTTTTCCGATGCTCGAAGGGAAAAGCAAAGACGGAAAGAGAAGTTGCACTAAATAATATATATATATGTGTGTATGCGTGTATCTGTATATTCGAGAACATACCGTTTTGGATTCCCTTGGGAACCGCCCGTGGAGCCAAGCCGACCCTAGGGAAGTGCAAAATTACTCGGACAGGATCGAACTGACCTGTTCTAAGCGGTTCTCAAGGGCACCGGTTCGCCTCCCGGTTCCGAAAAATTGAAACGGTGATTTTCGGTTTAGTTCCCAGTTCCACGCCCACTTGGAATTGCTTCGACCGGACCGACTATCATGCATTATGTTCTTGAAAATCTGTTAAAAAAACTAAGAAAAGAATGAAAACCCCTCAAGCCTCGAGTACTCTCCTGCACATGACCTGAGTTGCTCCCTTTTTCAAATCTAAACGAAACCCTCACGTGTGTCAATCTTTCCAAGTGTCGCTCTGCTCCCTTTGGCTCCACCGTCACGACTCCCCTCCCTTTCGCAGCTCACTCTCTCGCTCGATGCTCTGCTTTTAGCTGCTCAACTTTCGCTCTTGGTCTCGCATCTCATCGAATTAAATGCTGTGCATGTTTTTGGCTGTTCTTTGTACGCCAGTTTGAATTGTTTTTTTTGTCTCGTCTTCGAATTTTTTTGCCGTTCTCTGTCTCGCATCTCATCGACTCTTGCTCTCTATTTTCATTGTTTTTTTTTTGCGGCTTTGTCGAGTGTCCGTCTCAATGGCTTTCGTACGTCTCGTGCCTGCCTCGTTACCCAATTTGTCCTTTTGATGAAAGATTAAAAGGTCCATCATGAGTCACTTGACCATATCCTAAGAGATTCGCCCATCTGTTTTCATTTTCTTCCCTCCCTTTGCTTTATTTCAACAGAAAAAATAATATTGGCCCACCCGGGAACCGAAATGGTCTGGTCGGATCGGTTCCGGGGGGCATCTATCCGGTTCCTAATCCCAAAAATTGAGAACCGGTCTCACCGGTTCCCACCCAATTCTTAGGTGGGAACGGAACCGTGCAGAAACCGATCACTCATAACCGACCGTTTTCAAGCCGAGCCCAAAGTCAATCTAGGAATGGGTTTAATTTAAGTAATATAACTATTACTGTAAGAGAACATAGATGTGAATTATTTGTGACATAGTGGTTAAGGCCTAGATGATTTCCTAGCCTTTCTAGGCTCATAGTTCATTTTCAACATATCTATCTTTTTTTAAAACAAAGTAATAAAGAAGAGCTTAAAATTAATTCCAAGGCCAATTCTTGAGTACATTAGGAATCAAGCCGGTCAAAGCCAACTTTATAATCTTTTATCCAAGAACCTATCCAGTCCTCGTGTAAATCAAAGCGGAATCGTTGGGTAAGTCCGATTCAATTTTGTTCTCTGGTTGAACCGGTCCAATTCCTCACCCCTAAAATTTTCATAATCCCACTTAAACAAATAAATCCCGAATGAGCAAATATTTTGATAATCTTATTGACTATGTAACATACAAATCAAACTAAACAGCTCCAAATAATTTACAACATTAATCGCTTCTTAAAGTTGATTTAATAAATCTGTTATTTAACTCATATGGGTAATTTATTAGTTGCTGAATATGGATCATTGGCTATTAATTTACTTATAATGTGTCGATTCTTTTGATACATTAATTTCAAAGATTAATTTTGCTATATAGCTACCTGGCATCGAGTACTTTGCATTGCATCGTAGCTTTTCCCTTTTAAAAAAGTTGTCATGAATAATGCGACTACTTTTGGCAGCCGACTTACCGTATTTTAGGGCAAGTGGAGTGGCATGTGCATGAGCTACTTTTACTTATTGATAGATTAACCTACCATATTTTTTTCTCCAAAGCTAGTAAGTTGATATTCTTGTATATTCATGGTAGTGCCATTATATTACATTTTTTGAATGAAGATAAAAATATATCGGGGAGCAGCTGGAATGTTCTCTAACATTTTCCCTTTTTTTTTAATGGTAATGGTCTAGACATAATTTGTTTAAGGGTTGATATCACAAAAAATCATAAATTGATACTCGAGGCACATTCATCACAAATTAAGTTTTGTGTCGCAAAAACTCCCAAACTGATAAACTCGTGCCACATTTACCTCAAACTAATTTTTATATCACAAAAAATTCTAAACAGATACATCGATGTCATATTTACCCTAAATCGGCGCATTGTGCCACGTTTACTTCAAAAAATCTTAGATTTGCCACAGTTTGGGATAAATATATCACTAGCATACCGATTTGAGATTTTTTTATGACATAAAACTTAGTTTGAGATATAAATATCACACGAATATATTGCTTTGGGGTTTTCGGTGGCATTAGCCCTTTGTTTAATGCATTTTCATATCAAATTTACCATTCGAGATCAAAATGGTAGAGACAACGGGAAAGTTTTCCGCCGAATCAACGTAATTTGGAGAAACCCCAAAAGCATACGCTCATGGGAAATGTATAGCGCCCAACTGACAACTCCTTCTAAGTTGTAATAAATTATGAGTAGACATGAATATTGGAGCTTGCTAGATCATTTAGTCAACGGGTCATAGGTTGTATTAGCTTTTTTTGCGCAATCTTGGGTAATAAAATCTGTATCTATTTAGCAAATGCCAAAAAAAAAAAGGAAAAAGAAATAGATAAAGGAATTGGTGTTTGAATTGATCGAGTTTAATGAATGGATCCTCGTTGAAAGATTTGGCAAATGTTTTTACAAATCAAAAATAAGAAAATGTGTTTTTGAACGCAGGCGCCGGGTAGAGAGTACAACATAAGTGAACTGAGTAATAAAAGTTCGGTTTTTAGAACGTAACAGTAACACCAAAGTTATTAACTTTCTTTTTTTAATTAATGAGTTAATACCACAAAAATCCTAAACTGGTACGTCTGTGATAAATTTATCCTAAACTAATTTTTTTACCACCAAAACCCCAAACTAGTACTCATATGACAAATTTACCATCCGTTAAATTTTATAGTCAAATTGCTGAGTTAGATGACACATGGTAGTTGACAGTTGTACTAATTTAGGGTTTTACCCCTATGTTTGTCACAGGTATACTAATTTGTGATTTTACATGGTATTAATCCAATTTAACGGTGGATAAATTTGTTACAAGTATACCGGTTTGGAGTTTTTGGTGGTCAAAAAATTAGTTTGAGGTAAATTTATCACGGATGTACCGGTTTGGGATTTTTGGTGATCAAAAAATTAGTTTGGGATAATTTATTGTAAGTGTACCAATTTGAGATTTTTCGTGATATTAACCATTTTTAATTGATTAACACTTGTAAACAAAATCCAAATGATGAAAGCAAAAATATAGGCTTGTAGAGATATGAAATGTTATTATCTCAAAATTTTTCGCGACTGATTCTAAATTAGGGGTATGCAAAGCGGACCACCCGAATTGGGAATCAGACCGGTCGGTCTGGTCCAGTTCTTGAGAGCATTGGTCCGATTCCCGGTTCCTAAAAGTGGAACTAGTGTTCGGACGGTCCAATTCCCAATTCCAAAGGGAACCAGACCAAATCGGACTGAGTCAATTTTTTTTTTGTTTCTTCAAAAAATTAGTAAAATGTGAATTAAACCTTAAGTGAAATACGTTTTTTGGTTCTTCTTTTCAATTTGAGGATCATTACTGATGTTTGATCATTCATGGTTTTAAAATAATCATTATTTCTCGATGATCAGTAGGTTTAGTTTTTTGTTTTCAATTTGCAATTTATAAATCTACTTATTCAATTTTTGTTTATCGTAGAAGATATATGAATATATAGTTATGATCCTTTTACTCATATCTTTTTTTAAAAAAGTAATGGGGACCACGAAGAGATGCCATCAAGTGGTGGGAAAAAAATCGATTCCGTTGGATTGGACCAGTAGTGGTCCGGTTTGATTCTTGGTTCTAGGACCAATCGGTCCGGTCCCCGGTCCCTGGTTCCCAATTCCACCTTGGAATTGGGCCGGATCGGGAACTAATCACCCCCATTATAAAATGTTGTTTAGAATTTCCGAGTTATCCATTATCTCTTAATGAAGGGACCGATTCCCATTTCCAAGATGTAACTAGGAAAAGTTCAATTTTGTGTATTTTCTTCAATATCTTTGTTGAGTTTGAATTTGGTTTAATTGGATCGTTTCTCACGTGAATGTGAAAACTGTCTTAGCTTACATAAGAGTGGGGATATTTTGCCCGTTGTGTTGTTAGTGCATTTGACGATGAACGACGCTATTTCCACCCCCATTTTAACTAAGACACTCCTTTTTTTTTAGTCACATGACCAAAATACCCTCTTTCTCTTTATTGTTTCTTCTTTTATTATGCTAATCAACAAAATTACCTTTATTTCTAGAGTCGTATTTTTTCCACCCTTAGTCTAGCTAAAACACTCCCAATAAAGTGTTATGACTATTTCACCCATTGTGGGTCCCACCTTTCAGCATATTTTATCTTTTGTTTTCTTCTTTTGCGGGTTCGATTTTCCTTCGTCTTCATCCTTCTTTTTTTCTCTCTCTTGCAGGCGATTATCTTTCTCTCTCTTGCGGCTCCCACTTCCGTGCTTTTATGGTAAAATGTGGCATCCTCTAGCGAAGTTGACGAGGATGTAAAGCGTGAGGGTCGGAGAGAGTCACGGTTGTGAGGTAGCGTTTGAGCGGCAATTTCTGCATTGGTTTTGCCTTGGTTTTTGAACACTCACTCCCTTTCGGGTGCGCGAGGCGAGCGGAGTAGCAAATCCAAGAGCCAAGAAAGAGATTTAAATTTTTGAAAGCGTTTTCTAGAGACAGACGCCAGAGAGGAAGGATGTTTGCTGTTCTTCTTTGGAAAGAAAAAGGAGAAAGAATAAAAAAGAAATAAATATAATGTGTGCACAACTTAAGAAGAGAGAGCACAGGGGGTTAGGACTAGTGTGTGCAGGCTAGCAAGAGAGACAAATTTTTTTTTTGTGCATAAATTGGTTTGTTGGCAGCTGGCCCCACACCTCCATGTGGCTCCACGTGGCTCTTCGTGAGAGGTCAGGGACCACACTGATGTGGAGCACTGGGATCACCCAATATTTTCTCCCCCATTAATTATCTCAAGTCAATCATTACATTTTTTTAGGAACCTAGATCAAGTGTCATTGTTCTCTACCTTGACAACAGGCCAAACTATTGAAAACATTTGGTTCTATACATCTTTCCCTTTAACAGCCAACAACTCTTCCTTATATAACCCTTTAAAAAATATACATCCAACCTTTACATATACTTTACTAGATGGGTTCTGAAACTTACATTTACCAGTGTAATCCAAAATCTAAGTATATTCTTCCTTGTATCTACCCATCAGTATACTCATCTCCTTATGTTTAGCTCTTTTGCATTAATTCTTAGACACATTAACCCTACATGCTTCTTCACTGACTACTTCAATTGAGGATTCGTGATCTCTAGCACCGCCTTAACAATATTAAAGAAGTGCTTTGACAATAATACACGAGTTACCCTTTTATTGTCAAATATGATGGAACAACTTTGTTCCTCCTACAATAACCTAATGTGGAATGAACCGCTCTTCTTACTCAGTGCATCATAGATCTTTTATGAATAATTTGGTTGTGAACATTTAGCTCTTACAAATTCCTTCATATTTCTAACAAATTCAATACTCCGATGTTCAACAATGAAGTACTTTACAATAGCTTCTTTGAACCATTTGGCATCATCAAATTTCATACCTACAGACAATAAATGGCATGCAATAGTTGAATGATAGGAAGGATACTTACTTTCCTTCTATGCAAAGCTACTTCATCATCTTCAAGCTCATTCTCAAAACTATCACTCTCATCATTATTGCCATTTTCTTCATATTCATTTTCATTACCATCAGCTGGAGCTCCTTCATCCTATTTTAGTGGTTGAGATTCATGCGATTCTCCAAATACTGGAATTTTTTTTTGAAATTCTCTCTACTTTTGTTTTGACTATGCAAGTTCCTCATCATCATCACTTGAGTAATTTACATTTGGCAAAGTTTCATCATCTGATTCACTGAATAGAGCAACTTTTCAATCTAGCCTAGTCAATTCTCATAACCTATGCTTTCACCATAGACTCAAGGACATGTCCCCATTTGCTGAACTCTCTCTAGCATACTCGCTATATGTCTTGCCTCCCTCTCCAGCCTCTCCTGTTCTCCTTCATCTAGAAAAGATCCACCCCATCCTGAGTACTCGGTTCAATACCATCTCTTACTTCTCCTACTTGAGTGCTCTCATCATCTGCATCATCACCGTAATACTCAACATAACTAAAGTTTCCTCACCATGAAGATAATGTTAAACAATATCCTTAATATCATTATAGTCATGGAAGTATCTTAAACTATCCTTCGAGCTATTCCCAAGAACACAATAATGCAATTTTCTATTTTGTACCGTAACTGTTGCACTATACCCCTTACGAAATCCATATATGATGGCCTACTTACATCTACAAGGACTAGCATATTTTGCTCATCACTGCCAATAACAAATTTCCTACCATAGCAGATAGTGACGGCTATATCTATCCCTCGCGCGATGCTGAACCCAAGAAAAATAAATTAATTTTTGGAATTACAATATAGAAATGGCGACATGTTCACATGAAGGTCCCCATAATTGCACCTAATTGATTAAATAATGACTTAGTAGGCGTCATTTAGTGGACAGAAAGTAATAAATCTAACATTGAATTGATAAAACAAATTGAGGTCCACTTTACCTTTATGCGATTCCTCATCTAGCATCATTGTCCCCACGGCTGCACCAATAGCCCAAATTCTCCTCCCCCCTCCGATAGTCCTAATTTTTCATCTAGCCAATTGAGTGAGTGAGAGAGGATACGAACTTGACTTAGCGAGGGCGATAGAGACGGTGAGCGACGGTGAGCCAAGGACAATGATGGAGAGAGTGCTGCAACGGTGAGCAAGGGTTGAACGATGATTGAGCCCTATTTAGTTTATAGCGTGTGACGTTGTCTTTGGATTGAGCATTGAACGACATTATTTATGCACTATGGTGTCGTGTTGGATGTAGTGACGTCGTTTTGCACGTTCATGTGGACTGAATTTTAAAAAAAAAATATTCCAATTCATATAAAAATTTTAATTATAATAGTCACATATTATTTTTGGCGGAAATTTCTCGCAAGAGGCACTTAAGTGATCGTTTTTTCTCCGATTTGCTACTTAAGTAAGCCAGCAAAAATTTTTGGAACTAAAAAGTTAGCTTCGTACGAAACTTTTGGCACTTCTAGTGTCCTTATCTCCATAAATAGTAAAAAGATCGAATGATCATTTAAACAAACGACTTTTCAAGTTTTTTTTTTTTGGTAAGGTAAGATGTATATAAACTTTTCAAGAAGAAGCGTACAAATGCAGAAACCGAGACAACGACTTTTCAAGTTAGTGGTACCGAAATGGCATTAATAGCCATTAGCGTAAAATTAGAATCTCTAGTTGCCTAGGATACGAGGCGAACCTCCCAAGTCTTGTTTGGTTTCTAGCCGACCCCAAATAGCTAGTAACAACTCCTAGAATTCCTTAGGTTTAAAAGAACTGAAAAACGAAGTCCAAACGTCACGTGAGGTATGGGTTTGGAGAGCTTGCAGCTAATTGATGGGCCATTTGGCTCACCTTTTGGGCAATACCCCTAAATTTGTCTTTTCCCCTTTTGGACGAGAAAGAGACATTGCAACAGTTTGGTGACTCTACTGGAGACTTGGCTATAAAACTTAGAGGGCTTAGACTATAATAGCTTGATTGATTATTATCTAACGTGGTCTTTATTGATAGAGCATATCAAAGTCGTGAGGAAAACGAAATTAGTCTCTAACGTCGTGATAAATGTTTTTGTAGGTTGGGATTTATAAGGAGTGGCGTGATTGTAAACCTTTTATTTTGTAGGTGGTATATGAAATGTATGTGGGGATTATATAGAAGCTAAAATTCGAAGCATGTTTATTGCTTTAACACTACACATTGCACACATAGCCTGTGGTCTAAAACCTCGACCACGTTTAGGAGACCATTAGGAGGTATCGAGAGGAGGGATCTACGTACCCGTGGTATAATCCCCTCTTAGTTCCGCTCATTTCAATTTGTGATGAAAATGATTGACCAACATAGGCGTGGAGTGGGAAGTCTTTTTTGCCTAATTGAAGTGGGAGCCTTAAACCTTTGGATGCCCACCCTGATGCGTAAAACCTCACAAGTTAAATGTGCATGTCTATATGATTAATAAAAAAAGAGGGATCTTTTGTCACTCGTTGTAAGAATGATTCCTCTCTTTACTTGGTCACTCTAGATTGAAATTTTCATTTTCGGAAATGTGCATAAATCAATTGAACGCCCTAGAAGATCTAGGCCTACAATTAGAAATTTAGAAATCGCCCTTGGCAATGAACCATCAAAAATTAGTTTGTTCAAACAAAAATATTTGAAATCACATTTCGTGTGTGAATCTTTGAAAATTAATGTCGCTTTACTTTGCATAAGTATTTTGAAGATGAACTCCCACCTTTATATATAAAAAAATCATTTAGAATTAAAGTTGCATTTTTGAAACATAAATTATTCGGAGTTAGAATCTCATTTTGCAAATGAATCTTCCAAAGATTTCATCGCTTGAATAGATCGTGCATATTAATTCCAAGTAGGCCTTTTGGTTGATAGTAGTGTATTGATCTCTAAAGGATGCCTTCTCTTATGAATAAACTAGTGGTAAAACACTCGTTCCTTCCAGGTAGGGATATTGGGGCAACGTGTCATTGTCTCTCTTTTATTTTATTAATATTTTTATTATTAAGGGCCGATGGCGGGCGAGGGCCGCGACCCTCACTTGTGGCTGGTGAGGGCCGCGAGCCCCTTGCATTGTTTGGGCAAGGCGTCGCAGCCCTTACCAAGTGGCCCGTAGAGGTCGCTAAGCCTTGGCCAGTGCGGGCGAGCCTGATGGCCCTTAACAATAAAAAAAGAGAAAAGCAAATAAATTAAAGAAAATAACAAAGAAAATTTAAGAAAAATGTCAGAAATTATTCAAGTCAGCACTGACTGCGTCACGTAGGAATTTGTCGGAAAGACTAAATTGATAAATCATCAAAAAGTTCAAGATCGAATTGACATAATTAAAAGATTTAGAACTGAACTGATCACCGCATAACATGATTATGAATTTTTACACAATTTTTCTAAGAAATGTCCCACTAGATTCTTTCAGTAATTTCTTACTGACGTGCCAAACAAAAATAGCCTATCACTTTCAGCTTTAACCTAGCAAAAGATAATTTCATTTAAAATTAGTCAAATCCTCCTCATTTTAACTATTAAATGACGCGAGCCTTGCGCAGCTGCCACATCTTCTAATGTCTATCTGGGAGTCAAAGTGTTCAAAACGAACGTGCTCGTGTGAGAGGAGAACCCACATGCACATGCAGGAGGTGGCCTGCATGCATCGCTTCGGAGACGTTCACGTGTACTCGCGCCTGCGATCGCATCATCTCCCATCACCCTCGCGTAAATCCCTCGAACGTCACGCCCTTTTTAAACACCATTCTGATCCTATACAGAGAGAGAGAGAGAGAGAGAGAGAGAGAGAGAGAGCACGCACCCTTCGTTTCTCACATGATCCACTTCTCTCCTCCTTCGCCAAAACCCTTGAGAAGTTTCAGGCTTCCAGCTTTTCAAAGAAACACAAACATGGTCGAAATCGACGGCGAAGTAATCGAGCCGATGAGTCCAGGTCGCGGTCACGGATCGAGACGAGGATGGCGACCCGGAGGAGGAAGAGATCAGCTACGACGACCTCCAGAAGCGCACGTGGAAGGACCGCATGCGCCTCCGGAGGCTGAAGCAGAAGCGGGATGTCGCCGCCGCCGGAAGCCAGCATGAGCCCCTGGCCAAGGAGGAGGCGTCCCAGAGGAAGAAGACGGCGCGGGCCGAGGACACGATCCTCAAGTACATGGTCAAGATCATGGAGGTGTGCAACGCGCGGGGCTTCGTGTACGGGATCGTCCCCAAGCACGGCAAGGCGGTCACTGGCTCCTCCGAGAGCTTCCGCGAGTGGTGGAAGGAGACGGTGAGGTTCGACCGGAACACCCCCCTTGCCATCGCCGAGTACGTGCCTCAAGTCCTCGATGCGTCTGGCGAGCTTGACCCCAGTTCGTACATGCACCTCCTCCTTGACTTGCAGGTAGGCTTCGTGTCCACTCGTTGAATTCGTTGTCAATATCTGCTTTCCAGAAAAATCTAGTCAATAGTCGATTGTATTGGTTGGTGTGGTGTCTGCTTTCGTAAGTCAGAGGGGGAGATTGCCGATTGGCCGTCTCAAGGAAACTTTTGAATTTTTCTCGTACACTTCTTGCAGAATTACAGTCTTTGTCAAATCGTATCAAAAATTTGACAGCCCTAATCGCAGGATACGACGCTTGGGTCGATCCTATCGGCTCTCATCCAGCACTGTGTTCCTCCGCAGAGGCAGTTCCCAATGGAGAAAGGATTGGCTCCTTCGTGGTGGCCCACCAGAACTGAGCTCTGGTGGGGCGACCAAGGCCCCGCGCAAGAACAAGGGCCGCCGCCGTATAAGAAACCCCACGATCTGAAAAAGGCCTGGAAAGTGAGTGTTCTGGCCGCCGCATCAAGCACATGTTGCCGAACTTGGACCGGATGCGGAGGCTAGTGAGGCATTCCAAGTGCTTGCAGGACAAGATGTCAGCGAAGGAGACCGACATCTGGTCGAAGGTTGTCGACCAAGAGGAGGCCCTCTTGCTCCAGACACAGAGGTGTCTCAAGGTTTCGCCTTCCCAAAAAGAGAATGACGAAGAGAACAGGGAGATGATCATGAGCAGCTCCGAGAAGAGGAAGTGCGTGTTCCACAGAGAGGTCGATGACTGCACGCTGTACGCTTGCCAAAATGCCAAGTGCCCGCAGAGCCAGCTGAGCTTGGGGTTCTACGACAGAAATTCGAGGACCGATCATGAGTCACAGTGCGTTTATCGAACTGAGAAAAGGGACGATGACACTGGCGACAGCGGTAGCATTAAAGTTGGTAATGTTGCTGAGAATCAATTCGAATTGGTCGATGCCTTGTGTCGAATTGAACTGTACGAGAACGAGAACAGGCCACTCGGTCCCCTTCACACGTTGATGCAAAGTGCAATGCTGACTCTGGATGAGTGGATGAGTTTGGGTTCACACAAGGCTGATAAGGAAGGTGATGTTGGTGTTGGTGCTGGTGGTTCCCATTCAAGTGAGGTAGGACAGAGATGTGGCGCTACAGTGGGTGACGCTCACCGCGACCACATGAGCTATTGGAGGAGCACGGGCGGTTTAGAGGATTTGATGCTGCCCAACGCGTTTGAGATGCACCGCGAAGACTTGCACTTGAATGGGAGCCCTCTTCGAGAGAGACGGCAATGGCTGCGGCAGCTCTACACGATCATGTACACGAGCAAGCTTCTATTTGGGATCTTAAGTAGGTGGAGTGGAAGTAGACAGCGACTGAGATATACAAATAAAGGAACCGGACGGCTTAAATGTCAGTTCAGTTTTGGGGGGTGAATAATCTCTATTGCCTTCTCTCTTCTTCCAGTTGATTAGAGTATGTATTTGTAAAAATTTGTAGTTTGTGCGGAAACACGGTTTCATATCGATGATAGTTTGTGGTTTTTGTGAGGTATGCAAGTGTATGTGTGTATGGTATAGTTGGTAGAGGATGGACAAGGGACAAGGTAGGATAGTTCAAGGTTATAGTTCGTGGGATAAAAGAAAATAGTTTCATTAGTTGGACATAATAGTTGTACAAATATAGTTGATGGAGGATTATGGGTGGAGAAGCTAAGGATGTGGATTTATAAGCTCACTTCATTCAAGCCTATTTATAGACATCATCAACCGCCCTAGAGGATTCTTCCAGTATGCAGGCTGTAGGCTTGCATGGACTTTTCTTAACCACTTCCTTGGTTCTTCTTTCCTCATGATTAAGCAGCTTAGTTTATTGTCGCGACCCGACCTCTCCTCGGGAGAGGTCTCGACCGGTACGTGCTAAGTCTAGGTTCAGGACTTAACTCGGGCTCTCTCAAGCCCATACCATATCACGACTTAGGGTTTAAGTTCTTAACATGCTGGTAGTTTACATGCAGGAGTCGCCACTAATCGATTTGGGGTAGGCCGATTAGAAACCCAAATAGGGTGACGGGAGAATCACCCTATTCCTACGAACCAGAGATTAACTAGATTCGGGGACTTGGTTACACTAGTTGAATAACTAATGCCCTTTCGGTACCTTTCTACCCTGTTCATTTTTTTTATCATTTTTTTTTAAAACATTTGTCAGGCAATTTGGATTGATTTTAGGACCTTTCTCCTAACATGTGAGCTGATCAAGCGAGTGCATAATCAGAAACGATTAGCAATCATAGGCAGGCATGCAACCTAAGGTTCTAATTCTAACTAAGTCAGATGACATTCGAAATACAACAGCTCATGCAATTGTATTTAAAACATGCATAATAATACCACAGCAGGCTTATCTAATTAAACATGCAACCTATGCGATTAAATAAAACATGCATGATAAAAAAAAACATGTCATAAAAAAAACATATTAAAAAAAAAAAAATTTTAAAAAAAATTTTTTTAAAAATTTTTTTAAAAATTTTTTAATCAAATAATAATAAAAAAACAATCTGAAAACTTTTTTTTAAAAAAAAAAAAATTTAAAAAAAAAACGTTTTTTTTAATTTTAATTAATTTTTTTTTTAAAAAAGAAAATAATAATAATAACGAAAATCTGAAATTTTTTCTAATTTTTTAATTTTTTTTAAATTTTTTTTTTAAAAAAATAAAATAATAAATAATAATAAAAATAATAATAAAAAAAAAACGGGTCGGCGGATCCGGGTCGGACCCGACCCGGGTCAACGGATCCGGCCCGGGCGTTGACCCGGGTCGGATCTGTCGATCCGGATCGGGTCGGAACCGACCCGGGTCAACGGATCCGACCCGGGCGTTGACCCGGGTCGGATCTGTTAATCCGGGTCGATCGGAACCGACCCAAGTCAACGGATCCGGCCCGGTCATTGACCGGGTCGGATCTGTTGATCCGGGTCGCATCCGACCCGAACCATAGACCCGCAGAAGCAGAAGAAGCGCCGGCGAAGCTGGAATGGGCTCCCGCCGGTCGACCCAGGCCACAACCGCCTTCAAAACGCCGGATTGGGACCGCCAGTAGGCTGTGGAACTTACCTGAGCCGCCGCCGGACCGCCGTTCGCCGGCCGTCGAGCAAAATTTTCCCGGTCTCATTCGGACATTTCGTCGAACACATGGAGGGCGTCGGAAAAACAGAGGTCCGCGACCTCTTTCGGGACTTCGGCGGGCTCCGGCGACCACGGCTTTGCTTCCGACGGCGACTATGGACGGCGGGGGACGACGGTATCGGCCGGGAATCGCGCGAAATGATTGGCGCGAGCCCCGGCCAAACCGTACCGGAAAACAGAGCAGAACAGGGGAGCAGTGCGTCGGCCGGGAGGTCTCACCGGTTTGTTGGTTTTGGGGGCTTCCGGCTGGCTTGGGGACGACTGCGGCGACTGCTGGCTTCCTTCTGGCTCCGGTGAACCCTCGGTGTACACTCTGTCTCTCTCTCTAACCTCTCTCTCGGTCTCTATCTCTCCAATCTCTCTCTCGGTCTCTATCTCTCTCTGTTTGCTCTCTACAGGGCCGACCGGAGCTCTCTCTCTCTCTCTGGCCTTTTATAGTCGGCGGTGGACGACGCTGTGCTTCCCCCACGTCGGCTGACGACGGCCTGCACCAGCCTATGCCCCGCGAATCCCGCGGCCATAGACTGGTGCAGAGGGGGGGTAGAAATGAAAGAAACAGGGGAAGGTGAGGGGGGAGAGGATAAGGCGCGTCCGGGAAAGGAGGGAGACGGGACTGGCCATTGTGGCGTACTACCCCGGGTCTCCCTTGGCCAGATGACGACGACGACGAGCGGCGCCGCCGTGCGTCACGCTGCCGTCGCGCACAGAGGAGAACAGGGGCGGCGACAACGACGCTCGGCACGGGGGGGAAGAAGGAAGGAGAAACAGGCTGGGCTGGGCTGGGCTCAGGCGTGCGGAAGGGAAAGAAGGGAAGGCTAGGCGAGCGGGCCTGGGCCCGCGGGGGGAAAAAAAGAAAAAGAAAAGGAGAAAGGGCCGGGCTCGTGCGGGGGGAAAAGAAGGAAAGGAAAAACGGGCCGGGTCGGCCCGGCTCCGACCCGGCCCAGCGCGATTTTTTTTTCTTTTTTTCTCTCTTTTTTTTTTAATTTTAATAGAACCTATTAAAACAAATATGCCTAATTTCTAAATGCAATGCATGTAAAATTAAAAAAGATTTTTTTTTTGTTTTAGGAATTAAAGAAATTAATTCCTAAATTTTTATGTAATTGATTTTGGGCAAATTAAAAATAGGTGTCAACAGCTGCCCCTCTTTGAAGGTGAGCTCGTAGAGATTGAGATCGTAGAGGTTACGTTCGAAGACAAAATGACACCTAAATTTGGCCCATGCATGTTCAATGAATGTTATTTTTGGCGAGACAATAGCCCCATTTTTTATGTGATAAAAGATGATGCATGCTAAAGTAAATAAAAACATACCTGGGGTTACTTACCTTGCCTAAGGGTAGAGTAATTCCAGATAGTTGATAGCGTGTGTCGAGGACTCGAACCTATCTTCAGTCATCTCGACGGGAGGAATGGTTTGTCTAGGACCCGAACCTATCTTCGGTCGCCCTGACTGAGGGAAATCGCTCGCCCGGGACCCGAACCTATCTTCGGTCACCTTGACTGGATTTCATTTGTCTAGGAACCCGAACCTTTCTTCGGTCGCCTCGACTGGGGAAATCACTGGCTTAAGACCCGAACCTACCTTCGGTCGCCAGCTGGATTTCATTTGTCTAGGTAACCGAATCTTTCTTCGATCACTTCGACCGAGGAAATCGCTTGCACAGGCCCGAACTTATCTTCGGTCGCCAGCTGGATTTCATTTGTCTCGGTAATCGAACCTTTCTTCGATCGCCTTGACTGTCTGGATTTTGCTTTGCCAGAACCCGAACCTTTCTTCGGTCGTCTTGACAAATTACCTGGGTGTCCTCGCCCGAGGACTTGTGGATTGCCTGGTGGGTCCTCGCCAGCAGGTCTTGAAAGGCTCAAACAATGAGCACCTGAGGCTCCTTGCCCGAGGATTTGTTGTTTTCTTCTTAAAGAGATGTCTCCTATCAGACAAATTTTCTTGTACAAAGACATATGAATTCATGGGAGAAATAGACAATTAAAGCTATTTCAGAATATCATATGAAATTTCTTGACTGCAAGTCAAGGTGCATTTCTTTTTCAATAGAACCTCGTTTACTTTCCGGGTAGTTTGAAAAGAAATCAGATGGAATACCTCGGGTTTCTTACCTGGAGGTGTAATGCATCATCTGCTGAATAACCGACCTTTTTCAGGGCGTCTCCCTTGGAGTGATAAGGAGGGCTTTTGCAGCACCTGAACTTTTGTGTCCTATCACTGGGGATTAAAATCTGAATTGTCAAAGACAATTAGCGCAAACATGCATGCATTCCTCAGGGATAGGCAAGCTAGACTATTTCAGGATGCGTATTTGAAAGTTCATGCACGATGATTTTGCTATATTTGCATCACCAAACATCCATCGAGGGTCAATTAAGACAACTTTCGCTCGCAATGTGGACTTCTCGAGATGCTGAACGAGAGACTTTCAGTCAGAAAGGACTTTCCACTCGTTCTCATTGAAAAGGGCTATTTGTCCCGTCCATTAATGCGGGAACATCGAAAACACTCAATCTGACCACCATCACTTTTGCAAGGGTCTGAGTTTTCTCGCAAGCGGTACGACGCTGCCAATCTGAGAGGTTTTCTTCAGAGCTGTAATGCTGGCTTGGCTTGACAAAGGTGACTGTTCAAGTCAAGGTTATGAAGGAAGATATTCTGTAATTATCTCCTGGTTTACATGTCAAAGATCTCTGCAAAAAGAGATAAAAATAATCCTGCTCGTACTTCCTCGAGCATCATTTATAAGCATTTGAAATTCTACGTTAATTTAAGTGTCCTAGTCAGAAGAGACTTCATAAGGGATGTAACGTGGGTTTGGTTCACAGGTTGAGGAACGAAATGATCGTTAGGCTCAGAAATGTGTACAAGGGAGAGAGTTGGTGATCATCTAGCATTGTCACCCGTCTTCTTCTCCGCCGTCTGCATTTCCTGGCAGACTCCCTGGGTAATTACGTTGTTTAGCTTCTTTAACAACTTTTTTCTTGAGAAGCTTCTGTGTCAAGCATTTTCCTGGATACCATTCTATCCGTATCAAGTTTCTATAGGCTTGTTTTTGTCAGTCATGTGACAGATCTTTGTCAAGACTATGTTCTCAAAATGGAAATTTGTATCGAAGAAGAACTCAAGTTTGAACCCCCTTGGGTTTGTCTATTCTACACGTGTTTAACAACTTTGAGGTATTTGAGAGCACTTTCATCATATTCAAAGAACTCCTTATCTGAAATCTTGTCGCTTTTCACAGCAATTACCCAGAAATTAGGGATTCCTGTCTCTTGATCCTTTCATCGTTTTTCTTCTTCTTCTTTTTCTTCTCTTTGTTGTTTTTTTTTTCATGGGCATTGGCCCTGCTTTTACCAGGCACACTGCTTTTTCATGCCCCCAGTTTTCAGCATTTTTGCTGTTCTTCTGATGTTGTCAAGACTAGCCTAAACAAAGTTGAACAGAACATTGTTATTAGGCTGTTGGAGTCTTCATCTTGATTCGGTACTTTGAAGCCTGACGCTCAAATTGTGGTGACTTTGCTTTGCCCCAGTGTAGGGGATGATCACCAACTGGGTTCATATGAAATGAAGTCGTTGGCTCAATTGGGCTAGCAAGGGATATAAGTGTGTGGGATAGAAGAAAAACTGCTCTTCGTCATCCTAAGGCACCTAAATCATCGTGAGAGTTCATCTGCAATAAAAACACTCAAAGATTAATGCGAGTGAGAGCAAGAAAACTTTTATTCATCTGTTTCACCTTGTTCGAGCTGTTGCAGCTGATGATCAAAGAGAATTTTAGATAGTACAAACTCCCTTTTCTAGGTGAAAACATCGCTGTTATCAATAAGATATTAACATGGTGAGCAGACTTTAGTTTGCTGCTCCTCTCTTGACAAAGCCCTCTTAGCCTTGACTGATTTGTCATCGAGGATGTGTTTGCCTTGAAGGACTTTGTCAAGGGCCGTTGGGTTCGTGAAGACGCTGAAACTAAAGGCACAGGGAAAGGTGGTTGGAAGAAAGGATGTTTTTTTGGTTTTCTCTGAGTCTGAATCCATCCTGTGATGTTGATTCGTCTCAAGCTGCCCCAATGTGGGGTGATTCTTTACAGGGGTGACTTAGAAAGGAATTTCTGAGTGTATGAGCTCGAAAATGGTCAAGCAAAGGATTAATGGTAGTGTATAGGGGAGAGAAATGAATTACCTCTCGTCATTTTGACTACCGTACCTTATGCGAGAAATCCCTTTACCTTGTAGAAATGGAACCTTATCGCTCATTCTGCAAGAATTTGGTATGCGAGGATGTGTATGGGCCAAGGATTGCCTCTCATCATTCTGACTTACCTCGTTCAACACTTTAGAGTAGTTCGACACCCTTCGTCGGATTGCCAAAATTCTCAGGGGGGTTTGGTGAATTAAACAGGCAAAATTACCATGCAAAATCATTTTTCACATAATGTACTTGAGGAAGGTTAGACATTTATTTGCTTTAACATGCTTCTTCTTTCTCTTGTTGTCTTGCCTAATTAGGAGAGACGTCTTTGAGGAAAGAAATACCTACCTATGCTGCAGTGGTAAGGTAATCCTGCAAAGTAACAAGAGAAATCATGTTAATGCACGGCTCTTTGAGGGATAGGAATTGGAAACGATACAGACTACCCCTCTTTGATTTTGCCCTCAAAGCTAACAGCGTCTTTTCTCCTCTTTACTTTGTTCAGCCTTCTCTGTCAATAATTTCTTCCTGACAAAGGCATGAACTTACGTTTAGAAACAAGACGATGAAGGGTAAAATGAAAATGATACAGGTTACCCTTCTTCGACTTTATCTTCAAAACTGGGAGAGTCCTTTCTTCTCTCATGGTTGGGCACAAAGCTCGAATGAAATCCTCTATAATTAGAGGTACTCCGGGCTAGAACGTCTTGAGGTCGGTGCATGTTGCTTCAATGTGGTCCCCAATTTGCTCTCTGATTCCTGAAGGCACAAGACATTTGGCGATTGTCTGTGTGAGAAACTTCGCAGCAAAGCTAATCTCTACTTTAAAGGTCTTGGACAGAGGCGGGGCCGATGCAGGCTGCTCTTCTTCTACTTTGACTTCAAAGCTAGCAGAGTCTTTTCCTTTTCCATGAGTGAGCGCGAAGCTTGAATGAAATCCTCTATAATGAGAGATACTCCGGGCTAGAACATCTTGATGTCGGTGCATGTTGCTTCGATGCGGTTCCGACCTGCTCTCTGATTCCCGAAGGCACAAGACATTTGGCAATTGTCTGTGTGAGAAACTTCGCAGCAAAGCTAATCTCTACTTTAAAGGTCTTGGACAGAGGCGGGCCCGATGCAGGTTGCTCTTCTTCTACTTTGACTTCAAAGCTAGCAGAGTCTTTTCCTCATCTCATAAGTGAGTACAAAGCTCGAATGAAACCCTCTATGATTAGAGGTATTCCTGGATGGAAAGTCCTGCTGTTGGCGGATGCTACATCGATGAGGCTTCGGCCTGTTCATAAAACATTTGGGCAATCGCTCGCATGGGAATTTTCGCAGCAAAGCTAATCTCTACTTTGAAGGTCTTCAACAGATGTGGGCTTTAGCGACTGTCAACACTTCTGTGGTTGCCAGGATCAGCCCTGATGCGACGTCGTCGTGTACGAAACCTTTTCAGTTGGACTTGCCACCAGGGGTGTTCTCAGTGATAACTTTTCTGTCAATTCCCTTGTTATTAATAGGAACATAGAGATCACTTCAAGGGTAGTATTTCTTCACAGCATCGGCGTTGACCGGGTTAGTGAATTGACATCCGTCCATTTCAGTCAGAATTAAAGCCTCTCCAGGGAGTGTCTTTTTCACAACATAAGGACCCTTGTAATTTGGAGCGAACTTGCCTCCGAGCTCAGGGGGCAATGGTAACACCTTTCTTAAAACAAGGTCGCCGGCTTTGAAATGCCTTGGGCGTACCTTTCGATTGAATGATCTGGCTACCCTCTGTTGATAACATTGCCCATGACAAAGAGCTTTCAATCGTCTTTCATCAATCATATTCAACTGCTCCAATCTTTGCTGCTTCCATTCTGCATCAGACAGTTTTACTTGGGACAGTACCCGCAATGATGGAATTTCTATCTCAACAGGCAGGACGGCCTCCGTGCCATATACCAAGGAAAAAGGGGTTGCCCCAATGGATGTTCGGATTGACGTTCGGTATGCCATTAGTGCAAAGGGCAATCTTTCGTTCCAGTTTCGATAGTTTTCTGCAGTTTTGGCTAAGATCTTCTTGATATTTTTGTTAGCAGCCTCAACTGCTCCGTTCATTTGAGGACGATAAGGGGACGAATTCAAATGCCGGATCTTGAACTCACCGAGTAAGTCATCAACAATCTTGTTATTCAAATTTGTTCCGTTATCCGTAACGATGGCTTCAGGGACACCATAACGAGCAATTATATCTCGCTTGATGAACTTCATTACATTTCGAGCAGTGACATTGGTATATGACGCAGCCTCGATCCATTTGGAAAAATAATCAATTGCAACCAAGATGAAACGATGCCCATTTGACGCTTTCGGGTTAATTGGGCCGATCACATCAATACCCCACATTGAGAATGGCCATGACTCAGATAACTGATGCAGTTCAGTTGGAGGAGCATTTATCTTGTCACCATGGATCTGACAACGGTAACAATTTCTGACATGTCGGATGTAATCACCTTCTAAGGAAAGCCAGTAGTAACCTAATCTAGTTATTTTCCTGGCCAACATGTGTCCATTCATGTGTGGACCGCATACTCCTTCATGTAATTCCTGCATGATTCGTGTCGCTTCAACCGAATCCACACATCTTAATAAAACAGAGTCATAGGATCTTTTGTACAAATTCTCGCCATCAACGAAGAATTTTGTTGCCATTTTCATTATGTATCTTCTGTCTGCGGGGTTGATCCCTTCGGGAAATTGCTGTTCCTTGATATAGGTCATGATATCGTAATACCATGGTTTACCATCAGGTTCAGCAGTCACGGTCATGCAATGGGCAGGCCTGGTTAGTACTTCAATTCTTAGAGGTTCTATTTCAAAACCACTGGTAACTCGTAACATGGATGACAGCGTAGCTAGTGCATCAGCGAACTGATTATGAGATCTAGATAAGTAGTCGAACGATATCTCATCGAATTCCGAGACTAATTTCTCCAGATAGTCATGATAGGGTACCAGTTTAGTATCCCTAGTCCTCCATTCACCGACAGTTTGGAGAATAATTAAAGCAGAATCGCCAAACACTTTTAGCTTAGCTATTTTCATATCAATGGCTGCTTGTAGACCGAGGATACATGCTTCATACTCAGCTATATTGTTGGTGCAAGGAAACACCAACTTAGCAGCTATGGGATAATGCTGCCCATCCGGGGATATCAGGACTGCTCCAGTGCCAGAACCGGACAAGTTCACTGCTCCATCAAAGAACATGGTCCATACGTGCTCTTCCGTTGATAAAATGCGATCATCTAAGAGATCTTCCTCATGGGTTTCTCCAGGGTATTCAGCCAACATATCAGCGATTACTCGACCTTTCACTGATTTTTGTGATGATGTTTGGATATCAAATTCTGAGATTAGAACCTGCCATTTGGCTAATTTTCCCACCAGAGCCGGTCGGTTGAGCAAATACCGAATAGGGTCGTTTTCAGTCACAAGGAATGTTTGGTGGTGCAAGGTATATTGTCGAAGCCTATGCAACACCCATACCAATGCAACACACGTCTTTTCTGATTCGGAATAATTTTGTTCTGAGACAGTGAATTTCTTGCTCAAATAATAGATGGCTCGTTCTTTTCCATCATCTGGGTGGCTTTGGGCCAACAGTGCTCCTAACGATTCACTGTGAATCGTTAAATAGAGAGTTATCGGGTACCCTGGGATTGGTGGAACTAGCACCGGAGGATTCATCAAACACTGCTTCAGCTTTTCAAATGCTTCCTGACAATCTTCATTCCAATTAATCTGGGCATCTTTCTTGAGAAGTTTGAAGAAAGGTCGAGCTGTCTCAGAGAGTTGGGAGATGAATCGAGCAATGTAATTCAGCCTTCCTAAAAGGCTTCTGACCTCTTTTACCGTAGACGGGGGCTGCAATTCGCATATTGCTTTCACTTTTGAGGGATCGACCTCGATCCCTTTGCTACTCACGATGAATCCGAGTAACTTACCAGAGGTCGCCCCGAATACGCACTTTGCAGGATTCAAGCGCAACTTGAACTCACGTAACCGGATGAATAATTTCTTCAGAGCTTCCACATGGTCTTCCCCGCATTTGGTCTTGGCAATCATATCATCGACATAGACTTCAATTTCCTTGTGCATCAAGTCATGGAAGAGAGTGACCATAGCACGTTGGTAAGTAGCTCCGGCATTCTTCAAACCGAAAGGCATAACCCTATAGTGAAAAGTTCCCCATGGAGTGATGAATGCAGTCTTCTCCTTGTCTTCATCATTCATCCTTATCTGGTTGTACCCCGAAAATCCATCCATGAAAGAAAATAATTCGAATCCAGCAGTGCTGTCCACGAGAACGTCGATGTGGGGAAGTGGAAAATCGTCCTTTGGACTGGCTTTGTTCAAGTCGCGGTAATCCACACAAACTCGAATCCGCCCGTCTTTCTTCTTCACAGGCACAATATTCGCTACCCAATCTGGGTATTGTGAAACCTCGATGAACCCCACCTTTAATAGTTTCATCACTTCCTCTTCGATCTTTTTCGACAACTCCGGTTTGGTTCTTCGTAACCTTTGCTTTTTCGGGGGTATATCAGGGTTGGTGGGCAAACTGTGCTCAACAATTCGAGGATCCAGCCCTGGCATATCAGAATAAGACCATGCGAAGACGTCCTGATAATCCTTGAGGAGAGTGATTAAACGTGAAGCTTTCTCTTCAGGCAGGTTGGCCCCAATCTTCACTTCTTTTGGATCCTGTGCATCGCCCAAATCGATAGTAATTGTATCTTCAATAGTAAGGGGCTTGATTTGTTCATACTGTTCCCAACTTTTGTGGATTTCAGCGGGATCATCACTTGAATCATCGGAACTGCTGCTGTTAGTATCTTCATCATCAGGGTGGACCGTACTAACTCCCACGCAAGTCGCAAGATTTTGTCTGAAACATAAAGTAAATTGGTCAGAAAAACAAAAGGGGGATACAGGCTTTTCGTCTTTTTCTTTCCCAAAATTTTGAAAACGTAATAAAATATTCTTGGTTTTCGAAAAAAAGCTTTTGGGAACGAGGAAGCATGAGATAGCCCGGGCCTCAGAATACTTTCCTTTCCATGGCTGGATATCATCAACGGACCAGTTTGGGATACTACCTCATGCCCTCAAAACATTATTTATTTTACAATGCACAGATTTACAAGCTCAAAAGGGTAGAGTTCAAAAAGACGGTCTTTCCAACAGAAACGACAACAAAAAGCCAAAATACAAGGATAGCCCATTTTCCAGGGATTTATGCAAAAGAGGGGGAAAAGGAATTCTACTCAAGCGGGCCTGCGCCCATTCCCTCCACCGGTCCTTCATCTATTGCAGCAACGAAGAAATCTTCAAAACGATCGTTCCAGGGCTCTAGCTCCTCAGCTCTTCTCTTCATTGGTGTCAGCATTTCCATTTCCTCCCATCCACTAGGAGTGCTGTCTTGTTCATCTTTATAAAAGCTTGATGGCATCTGGTAGTCAACATAGAAGTCGAACTTACCACTGGGCTCACCCAGAGTATCCATAATTGGCTTCCCCCTGCATGCCTTATCAGAAAGCTTAGGAGCGGCGGCACGAAGGCTAGGCACCACCAAAAGATCATCTTCACCATGACAGAGCCACGGGGCACGAAAAGTGAATGCCCTGGCGTCCAGCAGATCTTGAATTCTATTCTTCAAAGCATCGCAATCGTCCAGCGAATGCCCGACCTCCCCCGAATGATAGTCACATGACTTGGAGGGATCATAATTAATGAAATATTCAGGAGTAGGGTGTTTCGGCTTACTTACAATCAACTCCTTTCGTAAAAGGATAGGGAATATCACGTCCATGGTTTTAGGGAACGGTGAGTATTGTCGTACGTTACCCTGCCACTGCAAGAGTTGAACATTTCGCCATATCGCGTCAGGAAGGACTCCTGTTGGCGGGTTTTCCTCTGAACAATTTACCTGGGTCGACTGTTCCTGATTGGGCAACGGTTGTAATACGTCTGAGACTTGGTTAATGGCATCCAACAAGGATGTGAGCAAATCTCGTAGTTCGCCTAACTGGGACAACAATCGTGCAGACAAATCAGGCGGGCTTACACTCGTTTCTTCAGTTGAATCTTCTTGTATGGCCCCTATAAAGATGTCATCAAACAGGGTGACCATATTTTCCAACGTTTCTTCTCGTCCACAATCTTTTTCAATTGACAGCTGGTCTGAACTCTGATGTAGGTCAACAGCAAGGTTCACAGAAAGTTTCGAGGCACTCGAGCGACTCGAACATTCAGCTGAATGGTTACACTCCTTTTCAGATTCCCCTGAAAAATCAAGATAAATTTTCTCGTCTTGTAGCAGTTTAGCAGGTGGCGGGAAAGTCTCTTTGATATGGGGAGGTAAGATACAGACTTGACCCCTTACGTACCCCTTGCTGACCTGTGGGCTTCCACCATGATACCCTAAACCAGCCGTACGATGATTCTTAATGGCCCGAATAGGCTCTCGGATGCCCCGGCCTCCTTTGCCGAGTCCTTGACCTGGGGAGAACCCGTTTCCGACCATAACTTTCCCCGCCATGAGTGAAGCTTTCGACATATCAGGGATAGGGGGAGAAACTCCTCGGCATGCGTGTACCGTTGACACAAGCTCGATCGACTGGTAGCTAGATTCTACCTTGCCGCTCGGTTCAACGTACGGAATGGCCGTTTCTTGATAAATTCGATGGTCCTCTTCTCCTAGAACCGTTATCAGCTTTCCTTGGTCTACAAACTTAACACTTTGGTGCAGGCTTGAAGGTACAGCTCCAGCAGAATGAATCCAGGGGCGGCCCAACAGGAAGCTAAACGCAGTGGGAATATCCATTACTTGGAACAAGATACTGAAAACTGTCGGGCCGATTTGCACATCGAGATCGATTTCACCAACAGTATCCTTCTTCATTCCATCGAACGCCCGAACGGATGTTTTGGAGGTGCGAAGCTTAGACGTATCTACCTTGAGACGGCGCAAGGTTGCCAGCGGGCAAATATTTAACGCAGATCCATTGTCTATCAGAACTCTGGCCACATGGGAGTCCCTGCATTTGACGGAGATGAAGAGGCCTTTGGTATGTCCCCTGCCTTCAGGAGGAAATTCATCCTCCGAGAATGATATCTGGTCCTTCAAAAGGATGGATCCCACAAACGCTTCTAATTTATCGTGCTCGATCGTCTCGGGAACATTTACCTCGCTAAGTACCTTCATGAGCGACTTCTGATGCTTCATGGACGTTTGGAGTAGCTCCAATAAGGAAATCTGGGCGGGTAATTTGCGCAACTGGTCCACCACATTGTACTCACTAGCTTTCACAATAGCCAGGAATTCTTTGGCCTCTTCATCGGTGACAGGTTTCGGAGGTTGTGCTTCAACCTGAGCATATGTCCGTCCCGACCTGGTAACTAGGTCAACGTCCAACTCATAGGACCACGGGACAGCCTTGTCATTCTTGTACTCATAGGGCTGAGGTATGCCAATCACTATGTGGTCTTCGGACAGGGGTACCTCAATCGTCAAGTCCTTCTCCAGTTTTGGGTCGTCAGACAAGGGTTCATTCACAGGTGCAGGGGTGGATTTATTTATTTCGGCATTCAACGCTGAGATTTCTTTGTCCCAGTCAATAATGATCTCGGAGATGGTGGCCACTACCCCGGTGCAGTCAACATACACAATCAAACCTGCCTCTGCCATACTGACGACTCTTTCTTTCATTAGAGACAATGGCAATACCCTCACCAGTAGGAAAATACCCTGCCTTCACTAGAGCGCTATAAATGTCCACAGTGCGTAATTTCTCGTTTTTAATTCTATTGGCATCAAGAGTTGATATAGCATTGACTCTACTTTCATGCTCAGGGAGAGGGTTATTTTGGACATTTGGGCTGGATGTTTGAAACGAAAAGGCTTTGGTGTCGAGCAAGTTTTGGATTCGGTGTTTAAGGGTATAACAGTCATCTGTCGAATGCCCCACTTCGCCCATGTGATAGTCACACTTCTTGGACGGATCATAACTCGAGAAACTGTGTGCGTTGGGACGCTTTGGTTCGGTAGACAGTAGATTTTTCTTTCGGAGGATAGCCAGAACTTGAGAAGGGGATCCAGGCAATGGAGTGAATTGCCTCTTCTTATATCGTCTCAGAGGCTGATGACTAGAGGTTGGCTGCGGTTCATTGTTCACCTGGACCGTCCGAGGAGGATGAACAGTCTGGGTGTATGCAATGTTTCCATGAGACAGGGGCTCCTTCTCTTTTCTCGGGTTGAGTTTCTTGCTGGTGGAAGTGGGGTCCGTGAACCATCCGTCACGCAATCCCATTTCAATTCGTTCGCCAACAGGAACAAGACGATTAAGGGATTCAGCAGTGGCGCCAACCAGTCGGTGTCTGTACTCATACGGAAGGGACTTGATGAACAACTTTACTTGTTCATGATCGGTAAGTTGTGGGGTAACCTGGGCAGCCAAATTTCTCCACCTGGTGGCATACTCCTTGAAGGACTCGCTCTTCTTCTTTTCAGTACGCTCCAAGTCGTCACGAGTGAAAGTGACATCAAGATTAAATTGATACTGCTTAAGGAACGCATCGGCAGCATCATCCCATGATTTAAAAGTATCAATATCCTTTGACATATACCAGGTCAGGGCAGGTCCTGTCAGGCTCGCCTGAAAAGTCTGAATCATGAGGGGCTCGTTGTCGACATATTGAGTCATCCGTACGTGATACATGTGCAGATGGTGTCTGGGACAGGAGGTGCCATCATATTTCTCGAACTCCGGCATTTTGAACTTCTCCGGCACTTTGACCCGTTTATATATAGACAGGTCAAGTGGGACAGCATTTTGTGGGCCCTGCAGTTGCTTCAGCATCTCCTCGACCTTTGCGAGGCGTTTGTCTTGCTCGGTCATTGGTGCAGCTTCGAGTTCAGGCTTCCTGATAGCAAGGGGAAGCGGATCGTCCTCTAGCGGGGGCATTTTACTGTCACTGGCGGAAGCTTTTTCTTTCCCAGTAGACGAGGGTGGTAACACCACCTCAATTGCTGCAGGCGCAGGTGTGAGTTTGCTGTTGATGGATTCAATTTGCTTGGTGATGCTTTCAAGTGCATTGAAAACCATCTTTAATTCGCTTTCCATATTATTGAGGCGGACGTTTTCTTCGGTCATTTTTGTGACTACCTGCGAAAACGCTAAAATAAATGATTATGATGTTCATAAAAAAATAATTTTATAATATTTTCACGTATTTACTTTATTTGCAAAGAAAAATAAAGCAAAAATGGTTTTATTTATATCAACATTACAAACGGCGTCCCTGGGGTTCGAACCCCGGTCGCCTCGGACCGTTTCACTTCATCCCGGGTACCACTGGGCCAAAGGCCGCGGTGGTGTCCTTATCGCCCCAAAAAATTCATATAAGGCGTAAAAACGGCCCGAACTTCATTAACATTAATACAATCCATAAAATACAATAAAAGGATAAAGAGAACCTCTAAACAAGAAAAACCATAAAATACATAAAAAGAAATAACGGTTTTTACAAAAATGCTTCCCCCGAATACTCATTCTACAGACAATGGGGAAGCTACAGTGTCCCGAAGCCGCTTATTTTCACGGACAAGCTCCGCAATAAGCGTATCCCTCGTCCCCACAGTCCTTTCGAGACGGTCGATTTGTGCCTGACGACTGGGCTTGTTGGTCACACTCGGAACCTTTGGCTGTAGCTCCGTCGGAATTTGATGGTGCAGAATGTAAAACAAGGAAGCATGGTGGGTTTTCTCTTGCCCTTTGAGAAGTCTGGGCACAAGAATGTTCTCAGGTAAGCACTCGGTCCACAATCCTTGGGTTGTTCGAATTTCATCGGCATAATTGTAGTTCGAGCGGGTGAATCGAACTCGGAATAGATCAGCCTTGAGTGGCGGGGGAATTTCTTGGAGGGCCCTGTACTGACGGGCTACTCGGTAGGGGTAATATGAAGTGATGCCAGATAAACCGAGCAGCGGAACGGGGTTGTGGAACTGGTGGGCATAACGAGCCTGACTCTCACGGAACCATTTAGTATGCCATAAGAATGCCTTGGGATCAGGGTCTTTCAAAAAGTTTATCCAAGTAGCATAATCCTTATCGGGGGAATGACTTTTCAAAACTTCAAACCTTTGGATCGGGTGTGTGGAGTCATCGATTTGGAAAAGCTGCATGAGATGCCCAAATCCTCTCAGATGGGACAAAAACCAGATTTGCAAAATTTCTGGGGCGGCCCGCATAATTTTGTCATCATTTTGTTTAAAACGATTTAAAGACAAAAACGTTTCTGCCAGAACCAAATTAACATAATTTGAGTCAGCACAGATTTGTTTGGCCACATATGCAATTGAGGGATTTATCGAATTTCGGCGATGAGGAAAAAGGACGCACCCGATAAAAGCGAGGATAAAAATCTTAGCTTTTTGGCTCATGGGCTGGCTCATAAAACATTCATTTAGGAAAAACCAGGGACATGCATTACAGTGGGCTTTAACGACTCTCTTCACTGTATCACTTTTGATCCTCAAAAATTGGGATAATTCAGACAGAGGGGCTACACCCAAAAGTGGTTTGACGAGCTGAGATCCCAAAGGCTTTCCAATGGCGATACTATACTCTTCCAAAGTGGGAGTCATCTCGAACCTACCGAATATGAATGTGGATGTTTGTGGGCACCAAAAATGTGCTAGTGCCTGCATCATACCGGAATGGATGTTAATTTTGAGAAGTGGAAGTAGACGACCGATTCTGGTTTTGACATAATGTTGGCCGTTTTGATCTAGTTGGTCCCACCACGCCAGGAGTTCCGTCTTAGGAGTGGGGACGAATTGGACGTCGGCTCTTCCCATCGTGTGTAGAATGCGATCAACAGATGGCCTATCAACAACAAATTAAATGAAATAAGTAATCTATTGAATAAAAGGAGAAGGGATAGAATATATACCTTTTCTTAAACTATGCCAATCACAACGACATGCGCATGAGAAGTGAGGTTCGATTTCTAATTAGACCGGCTTAACAAAATGAAATTAAAAGGGGGCCTGACCGTCGCAGTCTCGCGTTGGTGTCAAGTCCTTTTAACCTCGGCCAAATCGAAAGAAATATTTTATAGTCACGCAAATAGCGGCTAAAAATATTTCTTTACAATTTTTAGAAATGAATTTCGGGGAAAAGAAAGGCAACCTCTACATCGCGGGCTCGCGTTCGAGGTTGTATCTTTCTTAACACCATCCTAGGGTGCCCTATTGCGGCTCAGGTCCGGCAGCATGGTTGTGTGTGCAATAGTGTAGTGCTAAATCATTAAAGCATGCACAACAAATTATAAACAATCAATTCGAACCTGCAAAACAAATAACACCTTAATGTCAGGATCGTACCTGAAGTCCCTGCTGCCAAAAAAATATTATTTTGAACAGGATAAAATTTTTGGCCTAAGTCCACTTTTACAAGTCCCCAGCGGAGTCGCCAGTCTGTCGCGACCCGACCTCTCCTCGGGAGAGGTCTCGACCGGTACGTGCTAAGTCTAGGTTCAGGACTTAACTCGGGCTCTCCCAAGCCCATACCATATCACGACTTAGGGTTTAAGTTCTTAACATGCTGGTAGTTTACATGCAGGAGTCGCCACTAATCGATTTGGGGTAGGCCGATTAGAAACCCAAATAGGGTGACGGGAGAATCACCCTATTCCTACGAACCAAAGATTAACTAGATTCGGGGACTTGGTTACACTAGTTGAATAACTAATGCCCTTTCGGTACCTTTCTACCCTGTTCATTTTTTTTATCATTTTTTTTTTAAAACATTTGTCAGGCAATTTGGATTGATTTTAGGACCTTTCTCCTAACATGTGAGCTGATCAAGCGAGTGCATAATCAGAAACGATTAGCAATCATAGGCAGGCATGCAACCTAAGGTTCTAATTCTAACTAAGTCAGATGACATTCGAAATACAACAGCTCATGCAATTGTATTTAAAACATGTATAATAATACCACAGCAGGCTTATCTAATTAAACATGCAACCTATGCGATTAAATAAAACATGCATGATAAAAAAAAACATGTCATAAAAAAAACATATTAAAAAAAAAAAAAAAAATTTAAAAATTTTTTTTAAAAATTTTTTTAAATTTTTTTTAATCAAATAATAATAAAAAAACAATCTGAAAACTTTTTTTTAAAAAAAAAAAAATTTAAAAAAAAACGTTTTTTTTAATTTTAATTAATTTTTTTTTTAAAAAAAGAAAATAATAATAATAACGAAAATCTGAAATTTTTTCTAATTTTTTAATTTTTTTTTTAAATTTTTTTTTAAAAAAATAAAAAAATAAATAATAATAAAAATAATAATAATAAAAAAAACGGGTCGGCGGATCCGGGTCGGACCCGACCCGGGTCAACGGATCCGGCCCGGGCGTTGACCCGGGTCGGATCTGTCGATCCGGATCGGGTCGGAACCGACCCGGGTCAACGGATCCGACCCGGGCGTTGACCCGGGTCGGATCTGTTAATCCGGGTCGGTCGGAACCGACCCGAGTCAACGGATCCGGCCCGGTCATTGACCGGGTCGGATCTGTTGATCCGGGTCGCATCCGACCCGAACCATAGACCCGCAGAAGCAGAAGAAGCGCCGGCGAAGCTGGAATGGGCTCCCGCCGGTCGACCCAGGCCACAACCGCCTTCAAAACGCCGGATTGGGACCGCCAGTAGGCCGTGGAACTTACCTGAGCCGCCGCCGGACCGCCGTTCGCCGGCCGTCGAGCAAAATTTTCCCGGTCTCATTCGGACATTTCGTCGAACACATGGAGGGCGTCGGAAAAACAGAGGTCCGCGACCTCTTTCGGGACTTCGGCGGGCTCCGGCGACCACGGCTTTGCTTCCGACGGCGACTATGGACGGCGGGGGACGACGGTATCGGCCGGGAATCGCGCGAAATGATTGGCGCGAGCCCCGGCCAAACCGTACCGGAAAACAGAGCAGAACAGGGGAGCAGTGCGTCGGCCGGGAGGTCTCACCGGTTTGTTGGTTTTGGGGGCTTCCGGCTGGCTTGGGGACGACTGCGGCGACTGCTGGCTTCCTTCTGGCTCCGGTGAACCCTCGGTGTACACTCTGTCTCTCTCTCTAACCTCTCTCTCGGTCTCTATCTCTCCAATCTCTCTCTCGGTCTCTATCTCTCTCTGTTTGCTCTCTACAGGGCCGACCGGAGCTCTCTCTCTCTCTCTCTCTGGCCTTTTATAGTCGGCGGTGGACGACGCTGTGCTTCCCCCACGTCGGCTGACGACGGCCTGCACCAGCCTATGCCCCGCGAATCCCGCGGCCATAGACTGGTGCAGAGGGGGGGTAGAAATGAAAGAAACAGGGGAAGGTGAGGGGGGAGAGGATAAGGCGCGTCCGGGAAAGGAGGGAGACGGGACTGGCCATTAATGGCAAGTCCCTGTGGCGTACTACCCCGGGTCTCCCTTGGCCAGATGACGACGACGACGAGCGGCGCCGCCGTGCGTCACGCTGCCGTCGCGCACAGAGGAGAACAGGGGCGGCGACAACGACGCTCGGCACGGGGGGGAAGAAGGAAGGAGAAACAGGCTGGGCTGGGCTGGGCTCAGGCGTGCGGAAGGGAAAGAAGGGAAGGCTAGGCGAGCGGGCCTGGGCCCGCGGGGGGGAAAAAAAAGAAAAAGAAAAGGAGAAAGGGCCGGGCTCGTGCGGGGGGAAAAGAAGGAAAGGAAAAACGGGCCGGGTCGGCCCGGCTCCGACCCGGCCCAGCGCGATTTTTTTTTCTTTTTTTCTCTCTTTTTTTTTTAATTTTAATAGAACCTATTAAAACAAATATGCCTAATTTCTAAATGCAATGCATGTAAAATTAAAAAAAGATTTTTTTTGTTTTAGGAATTAAAGAAATTAATTCCTAAATTTTTATGTAATTGAT